>AJWJ01000010.1:0-108589 GCA_000277445.1 Polysphondylium violaceum | reverse complement strand
CAACAATATCCTCCTCAAACTTACTATGCACCTCCACCACAAACACAACAACCAACAGCAACAACAGGAACACCACCAGGAGGTAGTGAAATTGTCTATCCACAACACACTAAAAGACCTGTATCGGTATATGCATTCAACTCTACAACACCTCCTGTAATGCAACAAACCAAAGCACCAGTTCTCCCACCAGTAAGAAAAGCTCCACCTCAAACAACTACAACAACTACTACAACCACAACTACTCCAACTCCACAACAAACCAATTCCAATACTACACTATCTTCATCCACCTCTTCTTTAGCAAACTCTAGTGAATCCATAGCATCCACTACCTCTACAACAACTATGTCACAAATTCCAGAAACAACAACTACAACAAATAACAACAATAACAACAACAACAACAACAATAATGACAATGACAATGAATCAGGACCTTGGTTAAAATCTGAACGTCCAAAATCACAACAAATTAACTTTTTATTAGGAAAAAGAGCTGATTGAGATCGAGTTGTCTTCCTTCTCTTCAAGATCTTGCTATTCCATCTCTTCAACATTCAACAACAACATATTCTATATGTGATTAATTAAAACCAAACGTTTTAAACTTTACCAATAATCATAATTTCATTACCTTGATTTAAAAGATGTTTTGTACAATAGGTTGTGATATTATTGTCTTTCATAATCTTTGTTATCAATTCTAATGTATTATTATATTCTGTATCACCAATAAACTTTATTGCCCACACAAAGTAATTGACTTTACCACTTTTTATCCAAGCATCCAACACTTGACAACTTTTATTTGGCGGAATAGCCATGTCGTTGAATAGCCATATGTTGGCATCGGTATTGGTACTCTGACTAATGTCATCAGAGGTTAATCGCCATTTCATGCCATCGGTGATCAGGTGACGATGAATATCTTTTTCCAATCCTTGTTCTAGAGGTGATCTATCGATACTGAATATACAGAGTTTGTCTGTAGTATGCTGTTTATATAGACGAGAGAGAATGGATATCCAACCACCTGGAGAACTGCCCAAATCCACACATATATCGTTGGGTTGGGGTATGGTGCCGAGGATTGAGAATGATTCAATGAGTTTTTTATAGGCCCTCGATGGGGGCTTGAGATCACGGTCAATGTGAACAACGCCTTGATTAAAGGGTAATGGTAGTGACCAGAGTTGATTGTATAATGATCTGTTGACAGAGATATACAGGTCGTCGTTGTTGGTCAAGAGCAACTGAACGATAAAGAATGCCTGATGCGGTGATTTGAGTGGGTCCAATGCGGCGGTATCGAGGTTTGCCTTCTCCACACTCAAGCCCTGATCAAATGGCTTCACCATCTTTTTAAATATCCTCTTTCTCGTGTCTTTTAGTTTGTTGGCCAATCTTCTTTGAATGGACTTGACCTTTTTCATTTGCTTTCCCTCGCCACCGCCATCGTTCACCTCGCCCGCAATGCTCTCGGTCGTTAGACAATGAAAGGTATAGTGAAATTGGTCTGAATGATATGCGTCCAAGAACGATAGGATTGGGTACAGATAATTAAACGATTCATTGGTTTGATCAGACACTGTATTGTCAATCTTGTAGCTGTTGGGCAAGAGCTGTTGCGTCCAAGTTGATGTAAATCTGTTCTTTGTCGTATCGCTTTCAAAGTACTTGGAGAATCTATCTAAATTCTCTTTGGTAAAGTCTTTTTCACTATTTAGTTTCAAATGAGCGTTCCTATCTACTCGTTCATTTGTAGAAACAAGTATATTCTTTTCTAAAGTTTTAACTACACCGTTATAGTTGTTATTGTTGTTATTACTCTTACTATTGCTGTCACTCAACCCTATAATCGATGCTTTTAATTGACTCTTTATAATGGGCAATATATCCTTTTCCTCTGGCGAATAGTTGTTGTTTGTCACGAGAGGAGGTATCCAAATATCTCTATTTGATAGATTTCTTTTTAAAAAATCATACTTTTTAAATGTTTGATATACAGATGATATACTACTATTACTACTATTATTACTATTAATATTATTACTATTTGTTGTTGAACAATATCGTAGATAACTACTAGACTTTATTAAATTTTGTTTAGTTATAAACATTATCTGAATCATATGCAAAATTGCAAGAAAACGAAAAAAAAAAAAATAAAAAAAGGGTTAGTAAATTCCACGAGGAATCACCAACCCTTTTGATGGAATATGATGCTGTTTGATAGCCTATTTAAAATGATCACTCACAGCAACCATAATTCTATAAATGGTATATTGGTAAAGCTAATATACAAATTAAAGAAATATGGTTGTGATGAATATCTTTTTCAAAGAAACTACACGACGACCATTGCCTTGTGGCCCACAAGCCAAACATATCACCACCACATGTTGTTATCTCATGACGATAAAATTGAAATTATGTTATCGAATCATCCGAAAAAGGATGCAAACCATGGCTTTGGGCTATTTTTTTTTTTTATTTTTTATTTTTTTTTTTTGCAATTTTTTTGCAATTTTTTTTTTTTCATAAAACACGCGGGTGGTGAAGATCTCTCATATTGTACTTTATCGTGTGTTATAATATAAAATATTATACATAGCAAATATCCATTACCCTTATACCACTCGTTTATACATAAACACACACCCCACTCCACTCACACGCAACATATAAATTGTATACATTTATTCACTCACACACACATACCACAAACATAAAATTTTATTCATTAATTATATTGTGGGGTGATAAGAGATAAAATAATTTAAAATATAATATACATATTAAATATAATTCCATACACAAATACAAATATAGAAACATAGACATACACATAGATATTGGTATTTATCAACATTAATATTATTATTATTATTTGTTTTGTGCACACATAGGGACTTGGAGGTTGGTTGTCATAATAATAACAAAAACTACAATTACCAACCACTTTTTTAAAAGAAGCGCCTAGACACAAAGAACAAAAAAAAACCACGAAATCACTAATATCTTTTTTTTTGCTTTTTTTTTCAATAGGTTATATTTTTTTTACAGAACTGTAAACGTAGCAAATTGTTTTAAAAAATTTCAGAAAATCACCAAGTTTTAAAATTTTGTAAATTAGGGCAATATTTAATATAAATATAAATATCCAAATATTAGAGTACAGTACCAGTGTATAGTAGTCAGAAGAGTGTTATACAATAGTGTTTTATAGTAAAGTAATAATAGAGTAGCAGCCATGGAGGATCGTTTAGAAGAATTAAGAGTAATTATTTTATATTTAGATCATATGATTGGAATACCACGATAGATGAATGATGACAAAGACACGCACACATGATATTGACATTAATATTATTAATTTGTTTAGCAATTAGGTGGTGTAAGACCAGAGGTAGATAAAAAAGGTAAAAAAGGTAAAAAGGGTAAAGGTGAAGATGAAACTCCAGAATCACCTGAACACGGTTCCAGTGGAAACGAACCATCCATAGATGACATTGAAATGGGTCCCATTGATGGTGAGCCAGAAGAGGAATTTATGCCAGAGTTTTATCAAGAAGTTGGTGTGATAAAAACTGCCATGACATCAATTAGAAGAAATGTAAAAACCATTGAGGATAAATATGTTTTAACTTTAAATTCTATCAATGTTGATCAAGGTTCAAGTATGTTTGTTATTTAATAGTTGTTTATTGTACAGATATTAATAATAATAATTCACTCCTACCACTACTATAGAGTATGAAGAAGATTTACAAGGAATGTTAGACTCTACAAATAGAGCATTTTCAGATTTAAAGAAAAAATTAGATTTAATGAAATCCAATAATGATAAATTTGCAGCAACAAAAACAGCTACACCTACAGAAGTTCGTATTAGATCCAATATGCAAAATACTCTGACACAAAAGTTTGTAGAAATGATGAGAGAGTATCAAGAAATTCAAAATAACTATAAAAACAAATATAAAGAAAAGATTGAAAGACAATATAAAATTGGTAAGTAGTATTCATGTGGATGAGGATTGTCAAATGTAAAACTGTTGTATATTAATATATACCATCATTATGATTCTAGTTAAACCTGATGCAACTCAAGAAGAAATCAATGCAGCAATGGAGTCTGGAGATTCTAAAAAGATTTTTGAAGAACAGATTTTATATACCCATTTACACACTCAAGCCAAGAATGCATTGGATTACATTCAAGACAGACACAATGATATTTTGAAATTGGAGCAAAGTATAGCAGAGCTACATCAATTATTTTTAGATATGGCAGTTTTAGTTGAAACCCAAGGTGAACTTTTAAATCAAATTGAAGCAAACGTAGAATCCACTGTATTGAATACAAAGGAGGGTGTTGAAAATCTAGCCGAAGCCAACAGATTACACAAAAAGTCTAGAAAGAAGTTATTTATTCTCTTAATTATTGTAATCATTGTATTGGTAGCTGTTTTGGTTCCTGTGTTGACTACAGTTTTAAAAAAATAATAATAATAGTAAAGTTTAATTTCATCATAATTATATAACATAATAATTGTAGTTTTAGTTTGTTAGTTTGATAGCTTAACATAACATATCATATGAAATGACGTCTGTCGCTTTTTATTTTATTTTTTTCATTTTTTTTTCATTTTTTTTCATTTTTTTTTTCAATTTTAGACCGAAACGAGATTAATAAATTACTCGTTTTCCTCAAATCTTATAGATTTAAAATGTTTAAACAGATCACTCAATTATCAAGATATAAGAATATATCTTGTTTAAACAATATATATAAATTAAATAGTAGTAGTAGTAATAGTCGGACTCAACCATTCAATTATTATTATACAACAAAAACAATAAAAACATCGACAACAACAACAGTATCAACTCAAAATGAACACGATATAGATTATAATAGTGATGACAATACACTAAAAGACACGAAAGGCAACGATATAAATAATAGTGGATTAAATAAAACTATACAGAGTATTGGTAATGTTGGTATTACAAAGAAATCGAGTAAAATTAGACCTCATGTAAATCCTTTTTCACCAGTTTTGCAAATGAAAGTACATATACCCGATTGGAAATACAAATACCAGGATCTATCGTTACCATTTCACATTGACTTGGGTTGTGGTAGAGGAGAGATGTTGATAGATAGATCATTTTCCCTCCAGGATCGAAATTATTTAGGTGTAGATATACGTGCTGCATTTGTTGAAGTTGCTCAAGCAGATTTAGATCAACGTCGTGAAAAGACATTTGATAGCGAAAAGATTAAAAAGAATATCGATTTTCTCACATCTCATGTCAATGTAAATTTCTCTCATTTGGCTCAATCTCTACCACCCAACTCTATCAAAGAGATTTCCATTCTTTTCCCTGATCCTTGGTGGAAAAAAAGACATGTAAAAAGAAGAATGTTGAATTCACAATTGATTCAAGATATTATAAACTCTACTCCAATTGGATGTAAAGTAAGTAGTTTGTGTTTGTGAAGATTATCTATATGTTAATATCACGTCACTAATAATAATAATAACAAAATTAGATATATTTAATGACCGATGTAGCAAGTCTATTGGTTGACATGGACGCATTATTTGAATCATTTCCAAATAAATTTAAAAAGTTGGATAAAGATATAAAATGGCCATTACCATCAACTAGGGCTCAAAATTACTTTCAAACTGTGAATTATTCTATTTTTGAAAGAATTTAAAAATTGTAAATAAATATAAATATAAATATAAGGCATATAGATCATATGACTGTATACTGCGTATTACACCATGGTCATTCCATCTTACAAAATTGCTACTTTGTTGGTTTTTTTTTTTGTTTTTTCTTTTTTTTTGTCGAATTCGCTGTTTTTTTTTTTTGCAAAACTTTTAAGATTTTTTACGAGAATGCTCATATTATTGTCGTCTAGGATTACAGATTAGATAGATATAGATATATAGAACTACAATACAATGGCAGCACCACCATCAATAATGTATCGTAGTAATTTTCATAGATTACTCGATTCAGTAGCAGCTAGACAAATACAGTTCCCAGCAAGAGGTATCATACCATTTGTCAAAGAAAAGGGAGTTACATCTGCTAAACAATTGGAGATACTGAAAAAGGTGTCAAATGACAAATACATTAAACTCGGACATGGCGGTACATTGGATATGGATGCATCGGGTGTGCTCATTGTTGCAGTCAATGACGATTGCAAGAATTTGTCTCACTTTTTAAAGGCATCCAAGAGTTATAAATTCACATTGGTGTTTGGGTACGAATCCTCCACTGGCGACAGTTCAGGTGAGCTCATTTCGGAATTAAAACCATTTGATCACATCACATTGGACAAGATTAAAAAGGTGTTGAACACACCAAAGTTTTTAGGCGAGATTGATCAAACTCCTCCCATCTACTCTGCTCTAAAACATAAGGGTAGATCCCTCTCATCATGGGCCCAAAGGGGTACATTTATCACACCAGAGAGTCGTAAAGTAAATGTATATAGTTCAAATGTATTATTTTTTAAAGGTCCTTTACTTGAAATTGGTATGTATTTATGATCATCATTATTACTATCTCCCTCTCTCTCTAACACTGTTACTATTATTACAGAGGCAAGTGTTTCATCAGGATTTTATGTTAGATCGTTTGCTAGTGATTTGGCAAAAGAGTTGGGAACAGAGGCTTATAGTGTCGAGATTATTAGAACCAAGGTTGGTCCATTCAAGATTGAAGATTCACTTAATCTTGAAGATGTAAATTCAGAGAATCTAGTAAAATACTCTGAAAAGGCAATTGATATTATGTATAAAACATTCCCAGAAATCGTGGCTGAGGAACAAAATAGATCATTATATAATATTTTAGATAACAGTTATGGTGGAAACAATAATAGTGGTTATAATAATAGAGGAAAATATAAAGGTAGAAATAACACTAAATATAATAATAATAACAATAATAATAATAATAATAATAATGGATATGGATATAATAATAATAATTACAGCAATGGATATGGATATAATAATAATAACGGATATGGATATAGTAATAATAACAATAACAATAATAATCCAGATGTATTCAATGATTATCCTAAACCCAAACCCAATGTAAATAAACAAGACAATGGTACTCTCAATAGCTATAGACAATATCATCAGCAACAACAACAAAGACCACCAATGAATAGCCGAAATAATTATCAAAATAATAACAACAACAATATCAATAATCGAAATAGTAATAATAATAATAATAGAAATAGTAATAGTAACAACAATAATACCAATAACCGAGATAACAATAAAAGATTTAATGATGAGGTAATATTAGACTAAACCTCAATTTTGATAAAATTAATTAATTTAAAAGTTAGTGTATGGCTTGGATCGCTGGCCCAAAAATATTTAGGACCATTCACCCTTTCAGGGCTCATTATATTTATCATTGATTTAAAAAAAGTTAAATTATTTAGAAATATATGTTTTTTATTCTATTTTTGGGATATTAATTTTAATATTTTTAGTTAGAATTAATAAGGTTAAAATAGTTAGGCTAATTTTCCAAAAATGTTTTGGATTGATTTTAGATTTTGGGTTTTAGATTGATCTATTAAATTAATTAATTTTTTAACTTTTTTGCTTTTCTTGATTCTCACAAGTGGGTGTATATATTCATGATTTGCACTAAAAGGGTGAAGAAAAAAGGACAAAGTTGGTGTTCATTATTTCTTTTTGAACATAGTTATAGAGCAGTTTATAATAATTACCAATCAATAGATCATTTCATTCTTTTTTTGCTGTTTATTTTCTATCTACTTTGTATTAATTCTTTATTCGGTTGATCAAGTTGGGATAGGACAATGGCTGACAGATACTCTCTTGCTTACGCTATAATTGATGTTTCTAGTCATCCTAACAAGGAAATGTGCAAGGATCTGGTAAATGAAAAGCAAGCCAGTAGAATCGTTTATGAATATGGAGACTCCAAAGATATCAATAAAGTGAACCAATACCTAGTGAGACAGTTCCAAGAAGCTCAACTACCTACCACAACTACAACAAATCTTGGTAAGTCTCGCAAACAATCTCCGCTTACATATTATAACACAAAATCAATTTCTTATTTTTCTTGTTCTCCTCTTTTATTCATTTATTATTCACTCACATAATCATACACACAATCTATCATTTACTAACGGTTTATTCTTTATCCATATAATTTAGATAAGCTTCAAACAGAAATATTATTTTGGCAACAACTTCAAAATATTCGAGTCGATGATAATGGTATCCTCTCTCTTCCTAATGGTGTCCATTTTCTTGGGAATGGAGCAAATGGATCTCAGCTGTATATCAGGGAGAGTTACCTAGAGTTGAAGGATATTATCTTCCAACACTTTAAAATCTATGATCCATCCACCACAGTACAATCAAATTCCACTGCGTCCAATCCAACATATATTAAGACCGGATTTGCAATCACTGGTACCCCTGGAATTGGAAAATCATGTTTTATTTATTATATTATGTGGGAGATTGCACAAACAAAAGGAACGATTCTACTCAGATCTTTCCATAGCAATTGTCAAGATAGTTTCTATTTGTACACCTATGATTCTATTGGAGCTCCAATAGTATTCGTCGGTACAGAAGGTGACTTTGACAATCACTTTGTAGACAAAACATGCTACTATTTGGTTGACAGCAAGTTCATTGGAAATGTAGCAGCAAAAACAATTATTGTGTCCCCACCTGATCCATCAAAATATAAAGAGTTCCTAAAGAGTACTATTGCCACTAGAAGATACCTTCCACCCTGGAGCAAGGACGAGTTGGATGTAGTGAGACCATTGCTATATCCAACTATATCACATGTAAATATTTCATATTAGATATTGTTTAGTGGATAAATTAATTGTTATTTTGTATAATTTTAGACTGTTCTTGAGGGCCTTTGGAACAAATGGGGAGGTATTCCTAGATTCGTTTTAGAAAGTGGCTTGGATCCAATATTTCAACAACAAATTGAAGACTCAATTTCAGGTGTAAAATTAGTAGATTGTGTTCAAAGTGTTGGTATGGCAGATCCCACAGCACCAGGAATAGACAAAGTTATTCAGATCATTCCTATAGAAGGTTCCCATGAAAAGTACTCTCGAATGGTATTAAAGTTTTCTTCTAAATATGTTCAACAAAGGGTTACATCAAATGTTGAAAAAGATGGTATTGACAAAATGATTGCTCAGTTGAAGGTTCCACAATTTCTTCACTCACCACTTGGAGGTTCATTCTTTGAATCAATATGCCATAGAGCGCTCAAAGAAGGTGGAGTTTTTAATAGAAGAAATCTTGATTCAAACATAGAAGATAAAGTTAAAATTACCAAATCTTTATCAACATGTTTGATAAAATCCATTGATGACATTTCTGGATCCGACGATTCAACATACTTACTACCAATTTTCTCAAATTTTCCAGTCGTTGACAGTATCATCAAACCAAACACATTATTTCAAGTAACAGTTTCTGAAAGTCACCCCCCTTTAATGGAAAAGTTGACTCAAATTATCCAACAACTATCTGTTTCAGTGCAGCCACAAAAGAAAAAACAAAAATCACATCAACAAAACCCAATGTTCCATTTATATTTTGTGGTACCAGAAGATATCTACCCCATATTCACCAAGCAATATTACCTCACAACTAAAAATACTCAAGCTGTAAACTTAACAACAGAAGTTCAACAAATTACTCAATATGCACTTTTGTTATCTCTTAAATAGTCATAGTGTCTACACACCAAAAATATATTCCAACTATATTTATCCATCCATGTAGAATTTGTTGTTTATTAAGTGGACAGTCATAACCAAAATATAGATGTCAGTGGAAACCTAGTGATACCCAAGCCACACACGTTGGATTGTTTGATAGTCACCAATGCTGAAAATAAAAATAAAAAATAGTGGATCCAATATAAAACTTAAACAAATAATGCATGCACTTCTGTATTCATTTTATTTATTGAACAGAGTGGAGAAAAAATTTACACCGTCTATAACTCCATAAAGAACCTCAAACCAAAGACCTTTGATATATTTAACTTGCAATTTGTTTTGATATATGGTAAGCTATTACAATTTTAGAGGTTCTTTGGGGAGATTGCAATCCCATCCAATCTCATCTTACTAAATTAGATATATAAATTTCGTGTAGACATACTTGAACTGTGCAAGCCCAATCATGAAGATCAACTGATTAATAATGATAGATTACAGAGTTAAATCAATAGCCAGACCAAGTACTTGGGGGCTATAGATTTGACTGACGCATCATTAGTGGATTACCATTGTAATCAGTTGATGTGTAAATGGATATCAATATTTTCGTCAGAAGAAATCAAGTAGATAAAAAACGAATGAATTTTTTCCATTTTTTTCATTTTTTCAATTTATGCAAAAAAAAATAAAGGTCGCAATCATGTAGGGTTATTACACACAACATGGCCAACGAAACAAACGTATTATTGTTAAAAGAATGGTTGATATCAACAACACCAAATGGAATGTTGGATCTTAGATTAGAGAGTGATTATAGTGCATCACATTTCCCTGGATCTACAAATATACCATTTGGTAAACTTGATGTTAGATTATTTGAACTGCCCCCAAAAGGGTATACATTGGGTGTACTATATGGGACCAGCAGCAGCAACGCTGATGGCGGTGATAGTGAACACATAGAAAATAGAATTAGATCAATACTCGAAAATTATAATATCGGCTTCATGTTGAATGAAGCCCAAATACCAAGTGACATTAAACAACAATATATGACTGAAAGCGGCAGTAAATCAACGTTGCTCTGGAAACCTTGTACCTATTTATCAGATTCGATAGAGTTGATAGAATCACATTTAAAGCAAGATAGTCGTAGTGGTGTTGGTGGTAATAGAGATGGTGATAAATTCAATGCAATTGATATTGCTTGTGGATCGGGTAGAGATTGTTTGTATTTGGCACTGAGAGAGTGCTGGCGAGTGTATGGTGTGGACAATGATCCCATACTGTTGAACAAGATGAAGGAGGGCGCCGATACCTATGGATGCAGTCAAGATATCGTTGATGTGGTCATGGATCTCGAGACCTCGACACCACCATCTGCGTTGGAAGACTCTGAAATCCAGCATGATCAAGTGATTCAGTACATTGAAAAGATTGAAAAAGACCTGCTTGAAAAGCAACCTCAACAATACGATCTCGTCCATGTTGCACGCTATCTATACCGACCCTTGTTTCCCGCTCTCAGAAATCTTGTCAAGCCCGGTGGATTCATTCTCTACCACACATTTATGGTCCCCTCGCTGGGCAAGCCTCGAAGACCTCGATTTTTATTAAAACAAAACGAATTAAAAGATATCTTTGAAAAAGAGTTTGATGTCTTGAATTACCAAGAGACTCATCTCGAGGATGGCAGACCTATCCAAGTGATTTTATGTAAAAAGAAGATTATCAAATAAATGTATATTCTATCTCTATCTCTATCTCTATCTATTTATATCCCACAGTGTTAAAATATTTCTTCGAAAAAAACACACGATTAAAATATGTGATTTAAAAATTAAATTTTTTGATTTTTGGCATTTTTTTTTTTAAACTTTTTTCTTCCTCATATTTCTCATACCTCGGACATCACGTAGATAGAGCAGAGAGTAGAATGGCGAGTGAGGAACACAGTACTTTTACTACAAATAACAACACCAATATTCTTACAAACACTATTCAGACCACCCCTTCCAGTAGTCAAGATCTTCGTCTGGATAGTGCGATTCATCAAAGTGAGGGGAATAATGATACACACTTTAATCAAAGTATTGGTAATAACAACAACAATAACATAAAGAGCAGTCACCCTATCAGTGATGATGAAGATGATGAAAAGAATAAGAGTATGGATCACTTGAATATAACGATAAACAGTAATTGTGATATGAATGCAATCATAGCATCCAATGGTAAATCAGCACCTATAGCAACAACAGATAATTCTATAAACAACACATCGGTAGAGGAATCATCTCTTTGTAATAGTCAAGAAAATGGAAAAGATAGCTTTAGAGTTTGTTTAGATAGTAATGAACCTTTACCTTCATCTACAAATAATAATAATAATAATAATAACAATAACAATAACAACGATAATAACGAGACTATGACAACAACAACTAAACCTACAAATAACAATAACAACAACGATAATGATAGTAATGGTAATAAAAATAATCAACTTGTTACTATAAACAACAACAATAAAAAACTACAACACTTTCAACAACCCCAACAAAATATATTTCAATTATCTTTGGATCTTATATCAGATATTACAAGTCAACATGAAAAGCTAAAGTTATCAAATTGTAAGTACTTGTTGTAGTTGTCAAAATAAAAATATAAATTAATGATTATTACACTTTACAATAGTATTATTATTAGAATTCTTATCAAAACAACCATCCATTATACAATATTTAATCAAGTTTTATGGAAAAAGAATACAATTATTAGAGAGATCAGTTAAATTGAGTTTATTAGATTCACCATCTAGTAGTGAAGGTAGTCATAGCAATGATATATGCGACAATCAATGTAAATATTATAGTAAACTCGAAGACTTGATCTCTGATTTGACAAAAGACAGTGGTAGTGGTATTGAATTTATGAGAAACAGTATTCAACAACAATTTGATCAATTAAAATGTGGCTTCGATGGTAATATGAAATCATTTCAAGAGACACAAGATAAGTTGTTGGTACAATTTCAATCATTTTATAAAAAGTTGGAGAATATAGATCAATGTATACTTTATTATCAAAATGAAAAAAGAAACCAAGAGACCATCATTGAAATGAGTGATATATTATCATTAAATCCGAATAATCAAAAATCAAATAATAATAACAATGGTAGTTATGTTGAACAGTTTTTACAAGATTTTAGTCCAATAGTAAATAATAATAATAATAATAACAACAATAATAATAATAGTTACGTTAAAGAAATGAAACAATTTATAACAGAAAAGATGTATAATATTAATAATACTAGAAAAGAAATTGATCATAGTTTACATGAGTTTGTTGCTCAGTACTCCAATATGAAAGAAACCATTGTAAAATCAAACTCAAAATATGAAACCTATTTTAAATACATGCAAATATTGGATCAATTGTCATTACAAAATGATGAAGATACACCATTCATATCAAATGAAAATCCATTAGAAGTAAAACTACAACAATTTGTTGAATTTTATAATCAAAAAGATAATAACAATAATAACAAAGAAAGTAGTACAGCAGATAAAGAAAATGAAAAAGAAGAGATTGATAGTTTAAAAAAACAGATTTTAGATTTAAATGATCAACACAAAACAAATTTGGAAATGATTGAAACTCTCACCAATCATCTAAGTTATTTTAACAAGGAAAATGTACAGCAAAAAACAGATTCATTAGAATTAGAACTGGATGAGGACAATGGTGGTGATAATATGGCTTTGGATGACAATGTTTTATCTCAATCCACTACTACTACTACTGTCACTAAACAACAACTACTCTTACAACAAATCAAACAATCAAGTTTGTCTCAATCATCATACAGTAAAGCAATTGAGAATGAAAGACAAAATTTATTAGATAAAATCAAAGAGCTAGAGTTAGAGAATGCCAATCTATTGTCAGAGAATCACAAAGACTTGATTATTGAAGAGAATGGTCAATTAAAAGAAACTCTTGTCACATTGAATTCATTGTTGAGTACCAAAGAGCAAGATTTAGTTTTTGCAAATAATCTAAATATCCAATTAGAGAATAGATTAAAAAATGTAGAAAAGAATAGTCAATTTGAAAAGGTTAGTAAAGAGGAAGAGTACAAAGATCAAATTGAAAAGTATCATTCTTTTTTATCAAATATTCAAATGTTGTATGGTTTCAAATTTGAAGAGAATCATAATAATAATAATACTACTCAAGATGATAATAGTAGTAAACAACAAAATAATGAACACTCTAGTTATGATTCTTCTTTATTGACAAATAACACTCAACCTACACTGGAAACTAAAATCAAAAGTATTTTAGAATTTATTCATACTCAATTCAATGATGACAAAAGACAAATTGTTGAACAAAAGAATCATATAGAAAACTTAAACAATGAAAATGATAGTTTGGTAAAGCAATACAATCAATTGGAATCAATTAAAACAGAGTTTCAAAAGAAATCATACGGCGAGTACATGGTTCTTAAGGAAGAAAACACCAAACTCTTTCAAAACATTAGAAATCTTCAAAACGAATTGAATGAATACGCTGTATTAGCAAATTCTCAAAAAGAAAACAACAACACACTCAAAAAAGATGTCATAGATCTTGGCAACCAAATCAAACAATTAGAAAGCGAATGCCATCTTAAAGACATAGAGATTGATAAACTCGTTGATCAAGAGAAACAGGTTCAATTGCAAGTCAAACTCTTACAAGAGGAACTTACTGAAACTAAAAATCAACTCGATACACTCAACTCTCAAAAGACACAATTTGAATCCAAAGGAAAAGAGTTTCTCGAACAACAGTTTCGTAATAATGCTACTTGTCTAAGACTTCAAGAAGACTTGCAAAATGCTAAAAACCAAATCGCTCAGCTCCACAGCGAGATCTCTATTCAAAAAGAGTTGATTAGTCAATTCCAATCACAAGAGGAGCTATTGCAAGACCAAAGAAAGACAATCAAGCAAGAAAGAGACTCGGCCAAACAATATCTCTTGGAAAAGGAAGCCATGGTCGACAAATGCACAGAACTGGAGGAAAGAGTCAATGAACAAAACGAAGAGATCTCTTTGTTGTTTAAAGAAAAGCATGAGGCCCAAATTCAATTGGTACCACTAAAGGAAGAGATTGAAAAGGCCAAAGGATCAAAAGTACTCTTGGACTCGTTGTCAGACGACTATGCCAAACTCAAGTGTCTCTACGATGACAAGGCCAACTCTTATGAGGAATTAAACTCAAAGTATAGTGACAAGAAAGGAGAGTTGTCTAACGTTAAACAACTCTATGAATCTGTAGTAGCCAAGTGTAAATTGTTGGAACAACACTTGGAAAAACAAGAATCCAAACTCAAATCATTAGAGTTTACTTGTCAACAATTGGAAGACAGTCTCAAGAAAAAAGACAAATCATTTGAGCAAAACAAATTGGAAAGCTTACAGTTACAAAAAGAGAATACCGACTTGAAAGGTTCATTAGACTTGCTTCAATCCGAACAATCTCAAACATCTGCTCAACATCGTGATCGTGAAAATGACTTGAACAAGAGTGTCATTGAGGCCAAGAATCAAATTTTAATTCAACTCAAAGAAATTGGCGAAGAAAAGGCCAAAAGAGTTGAAGTCACTGACAAGTATGATATCCTCTTGAAAAAATATGATGAATTGGTTAAAGATTCTGATAAAATGCGTAGAGCCAATGAAATATTAAAAAATTACAATGATGGTTCCTCTACCAAAGATGCCGAATTAAGAAAAGTCAAAAAGGAAAATGATTATTATTTATCAGAGATTGAAAATCATTTAAAAAAGATTTCTGAATTGGAATCAAAGTTGAATAATCATAATAATAACAATGATAGTGCTGAAGTAAAACTGTTAAAACCATCAACAAAAACAACATCTAAAACAACAACCTCAACCACTCACCCAGAAAGAGAAACACCTGTCACAACCAGAAAAAGATCAAGTCAAGAGAGTCAAGCAGCCAAAGAAAGTCATTTGGAAAAGAAATTAAAAACTGATACCATTTCAAGTACTCCTCCTGAACAAAAACTTACTAAATCGTCTAGAATTTCTTCATCACCAAAGAAACAACAACAACAGGAACCACCTACATCTCCTATTATTGCATTGACAGGATTTTTACCGCAAGATAAAGAGAAAATGATGGCACTTATAGAATCATTGGGCGGCAGTGTTAAACATGAAAACTTTGATGATAGTATAACTCATATTGTATCAGAAACAACCGCCCCTACAATGAGAACGTTGTCTGGTGCCCTTCGTGAGAAATGGGTTGTTTCGACTCAATGGCTCATTGATAGTAAAAAGCATGGTCATTTTGTTTCTGAACAAAAGTAGGTGTAAACATAATTAAGTCTGTTTGGGGTATCCCACACACAAACACTAACATAATACATTACATTAATTATAGATACGGCGAAAGATTTTTAGGCAAACCATTCCAAGGCAAAAAGTTTTTTATAGCAGACTCGTTTAAAAAGAATGCTTCTGTAAAAGAGGAAACCATTAATTTAGTTTTAACTGTATGTATTTCTCATGTGAAGTAATAGTAATAGAATGATGACTAACTCTCTTTTAACATTGAACTAAATATTAGGTTGGTAGTGCTATTAGAGTTGATAATGAAAAAAGCGCAGATTTTGTTTTAGTTGGTAGTGGTAGTGGTGAAAAGAAACTCGCAAATCATATAAACTATGCACAATTCTTGTCGTTGATCCCTCAGCCCGCTTTTTTGAAACCAAAATTAACTTTCTCAACATCTTCTCCAAGTGCATCCAAAAAATAATAATAATAAGAATCATTTTGTACTCAATAAATATTGTAAATAAATTCTCATGTATGGAAATTCATATCTAGATCTTTTATAAACTATTAATGTTAACCTTTTTAATTTTTTCTCAATTGATAAAAGGGAAATTTTTTCTATAAAAAAAGGGAGTATTGTATATGTGTGTGAAAATGTGATTGAAAAACATATTTACAATGATAATTGAATATTTCTTCACCCCAGTGTGTAGTTTTTGCAAATGAAAATCATTTAAATTTTCAAAATTCAAAACACACCCCTCCAATGTCATGCTAGAGGCACCCATTTTTTGAGAAATTTTTATCTGTTTTTTTCTTCATCAAATAAAGTGAATATTTTACCCTCTCCCTCTCTTTTATACAATGTAAAAAATGAAAATAATATTAGTAGTGGGTGTGTTTAATTATAATGATAATAATTGTTATTAAATAAATGGGTCATATGAATATTTTTTAAAATACATTTTCAACTACTACTATCATAAAATTTTCACTTGTTCAATAGTTTCCTAGTAGATTAGTGAAAATATATGAATTAAAGATGAAGATACTATTTATTTTAGGATTTTTAATCCTATTGATAAATATATCTTTTTGTACAAATTCATCTCTTGTAATCGGTAAAAACACAAATAAAAATATGATCATTGGTAATTAAAATATTAATTTAATTAATCAAAATAGAACAAGAAATTAAAATTAGAAATGATAATGTTTTATTAAAGATATATGATGGAAATTCAAATAAAACTTTAATGACCGGAACATTAGATAATAGATTTTATATTATAGATATAGAGAGTGGAAATATTTTAAAAGAGTTTGATATGAGTAAAAATTTATATTTTCAATCTCCTCATATTAAAGTTGGTTTCTTTGATGCTATTAAAGGTCATTTTTATTTAGCCCTATCCTTTAGAAATGACTCTATTCTTTTAAACAAATTTTCGGCTGATGATTTTAAAATTCTACATCAAGTAATGGTAAATAATGCTTTTTTGCATTCGAAACTCAATTAGGCTAATATGTTTTTTTTTACTACTATAGATAATAAGAGATTCATTTTATTTACAAAATAATGTTATAGGTATTAATCATGAAAGAAACGGTCTATATTTAGTATCTGCCAAACATACATATAAATTTAATCTTCATGATCTATTTATGCAATATAAAGTAAGTATTGTGTTACTTTTAATTAAAAATCAATATTAATCAATTTCACATAATATAGAAACCAATTCCTTCTTGTCATTCATATAGCTCAGTATTTCATTCTGAATCCGAAATCATTTTAACATGTTATTCCCCAGATAAACCATCTCGTTTAATATTCTTTAATGAATCTATAGGAGGAAATGGTGAATTTAGAGAGTAAATATCACATATTAAAGTATAATTATATAATACTAATTTAAAAACAAATAAAAGAGTTGATCTAGGTATAATGATTCCAAAGAGTATAGTACACTTAGAAAAATGGAATGTGGTTTTAGTCCCTAATAATCAAATGGATGATTTATCTGAATCCCTTATTACTCTTTTTATAGGAGATCACAAACATATATTTTCTTTAGGATACTATGGACTTTCACAGATAGGTATTTCAAATGGAAAGTCACATGCCCTATTTACATTTAAAAATTTAGGTGTTTTGGTTCAATATAAAGAGAATAGATTACATGTAAATGATGTTTCAAATCTAGGCCCATTTTATATTACCAGTGCTATATATAATCAACATTTGGATAAAATTATACTCGGAACTAATTCATCAACTATTCTTTCAGTATCTTTTAAAATTCCCCATGATCAAAAAGAAGCAGATAAACACAGCACCAACTCACACAAACATCGTTCACATCCTTTGGAGTGGTGGAAAATATTATTTATAGTCATTGGTGGACTTGTTTCCCTGGGTCTAATTGGATATGGTATAAAGAAATTCAAGTATGGATATAGTTCAAGTATTTTAGATAAAATGATTATCGTCAATGATAAAGCATACTCTGATAATCCACCTACTCGTCCTCCCTCTATCAATTATATTTTAAAAGATGGTGAAAAATATGAATTATAATAATAATCTTTTTAATAATAATATATAATTCTAGTATAAATAAATAAATAAAATAAAAGTAATTCAAATAAAAAATAATTTGTATCAATTAAAAAACGAAAAAAAATAAAGCGCCAGTAAAGAACACAAAAGTTTATAACCTTAATCTGATCTGTACAGGATAAAGGGCACAGCTCATCAAAAGTTATGATTAGACAAAACCTTTTTTAGAGAGGATGGAAAAAAGATTGTAAGCAAAAAAAAGGGTATTTTGGTGATGTATGTTCTTTTCATTTAGTTTTCCACATTACAATAATAGAATTCTGGTATATTTTAAAAATTTTTGTCGATGTTTTTCATAGTAAAGGAAAAATATATACCTTTTTTCAGTTATTTGATAATTTTCGTTATTTTGCAAAATTTCATCCTTTTTTTCACATTTCTCGAAATTTTACATGCAACCACTTTTTTTGATGATTTTTTTTTTTTGATTGCAAAAAAAAAGCAAAATATTTTTAGATGAAAACACGCCAGTTTTCCATACTATCAATTTTGGCATGAGAAAACAAAAAACAATATAATCTTGCGCAATCTTTTTTTAAATTAAAAAGATGTGGTTTTCAAAGATTTAATCAAATGAAAAAAATGGTGTATGAGAGGAAAAAAGTATAAATAAGACGATGGTAAGTTTTAGTTTGTCATCAATCCAACAAACAACAACAACTACAAATACACAGTACAAAAAACAAGTACGAGTATCTCAGTATCAATACAATCAACAACATATTTTAAAAACATTTTAAATACATATATATAAATTTCAAAATGATGTTCCGTAAACTCTTAAAATCAATCACCCCAGAAGATTACATTCTCATCACCAATATCTCTCTTATCTCTGCTTATGGCATCAATGTGATTTACACTGGTGTTAAAAACATGGCCAAAGAAAGGTAATTATCATTTACAGCATAACCAAATATATAATCAACACTAAAATGTATTTACTAATATAGTCAACAAATTAAATTATAAACAATAGAAACTTTGAAGAAGGTTTTGAACACACCCCAATCGGTAACCACTTTAAATCAAAGGGTTACGGTTTAGCCTCTGGTCAAACTCGTAGTATTTTAGATTAAAATATTGCATACGATCCATATACATACACAACATCTATATAGTCTTATTTATTATCAATCCTATTTTTATATTCAAATCAATTCAATCAATTTCCCCACTTTTTTGGTGAAGAAATTAAAAAACTCTTTTTCACAAACAATGGTTTTTTTGTACATTAAATAAACAACTTTTTTCTTTTTTAAACATCTAATATAATTTAGTATTTTTTTTTTTTGTAAATTAAATATACAACGTTTTCTTTTTTATACATCTAATTTAGTCCTTTTTTTTTTTTTTTTTTTCAAAAAAATATCTGCATATCGGTGAATGACAATGAACAACTATCAACAACATCACCAACAACAACAAAATGAAGAGTTTAGAAATATAAATAACGATGATGATTTATTGGGGGAACTTAATGATTTACTCAATGATCTTAATCCTTCAAACTCTTATATAAAATATGCAAAAGATTGGATCCTAAGATACTCTAATAAATCAAATTTAATTATAAATACAATCGTTCAAAGGGTACCGGTAATTGAACCACCAGAGAAAAGACTATTTCTTTTATTTTTAATTAGTGAAATACTTCACTCTTGGTATGTAGTGTGTTGTATATGTGTGTATGCTCTGTATTATTAACTTTCTACTATTAGTGCAATAGAAAAGACTTTAGATCATCATCATCATCATCATCAAGAACACTATATAACACTACTATACCAAAATCTACCCTCAATATTATCAAATACATATTATTTATTAGATAATCAACAAAAAGATAAAATAAAAAATGTAGGTACCGAACTGATAAGCAGTGTAGAGATATGATACAGTGTATATTAATACAATCGTCATAATGAATCAATTCAATAGATATGTAATCTTTGGGAAGAAAGAAAAATATTTAATCCAAATGAAATCAAGAGTTTAAAGAGTAATTTAAAAGATGTACCACCACTTGGTATAGCAAGTCCTGGTGCTATAGTAACTCATTTAAAACTTGCATCAAATGTAACATTACCTTTAAATCCAACAGATATAAATTACTATCACTTGCATCAATTTGATAGATCTGCCAATAACTATAGTCTTTATGATTCACTGAGACAATTTCAAGAGAATATAAATGCACCCAATGGTCCTGTTCCTCCAAATACTCAACAACAACCTCAATCTCAACAATAAACACAGACACACAAGACCTATGTATTACATTTTACAACTATCTATCTATATATACATCTCGTTATCGCCATCATCTATTTATTCTTGTTTAATTTCACCACAATCTTGAATGATGATTGGTTCAATTGGCATATCATTTTTAGGATCAGTCTTAACCTTTTCGATAGTCTTTACAATATCCATACCTTGAATCACTTTTCCAAAAACAACATGTTTTGAATCTAAAAATGGTGTTGGAACTGTAGTGATAAAGAATTGTGATCCATTGGCTAGTCATTAGGTTAGTATCATTGATACAATTATTTCATCGCATCAAAAAGGTAATATCTATACATACTGTGAGGACCGCTGTTGGCCATAGACAAAACACCAGTTTTGTGACCACCTTCAGCTCCAAACACTTCATCATTGAAACGTCTTCCATAAATACTTTCACCACCAACTCCCATATGATGAGTAAAATCACTTTTATATTTCCGTTTGACGAATTAGAGTCGTGTAATCAATGTTTAAGAATCATAGACAACTTACCCTCCTTGAATAACAAAATTTGGAACTATTCTGTGAAAGGATGCCCCTTGATAATGAAGTTTTTTTCCCATTGTACCTATTCCTTTTTCGCCAGTACATAAAGCTCTAAAGTTCTCACTCGTCTTTGGAGTTATATCATTGAATAACTCCATAACTATTCTACCCAATGGTTTTTTTCCATGAACAACATCAAAGAATACTTTACTTCTTGTAGCAACCGACATTTTATTTATTTATTTATTTAGTATTTAATATATAATAGATTGATTGATCAGATATATAAATGATGATTTCTCAAAAAACACCCCACCTCCGCGTTTTTTCTTTTTTTTTTTTTTTTTTTTTTTTTTCTTAGACTCAAACCGAACCAAAGCCTGTAGGCTATTGCTTGATAAAAGTCAATAGAAGAAAAGTAGAAATGTATCTCAAGAGCAACACTAAAGGCCTTGAATGAAGCCCAGATTGACTATTTCCAGTTAATATCGAGAATTCAAAAGTACTCAAATCAATGGAGTAAACTCTATATCTAGTTCTCAAGTTCCCGGTTTTATAGTACAATTTATACATGCTTTTTAAAATGAATTTTCCACATCATCATGATTTTGCTTGAAAAACTTGGGAAATTATTTTTACACATGCACCCTTCTTAGTGTCCTCGATCCTCATATTGTGATTACTATCAAAGAGAATATTATATGCTTAAAGAACTTTGTTAAATGTACTCTTGAGAATAAAGGAGTTTGTGCAAAGCAATTAAAATTAGGATGGATTGACGCTATTAATTAATTAATTATCGAGCCAATGAAATATGTAGATGAACTTTTAGTAATTTTTGAGATAAAATGGAGAATGGAAGCACTTTTGTATTATGAGGGTCGTAAAATCAAAATCAAGCAACTGCGATCAACTGATTGTTGTCCTAAACATGCGAATTATTATCGTTTTTTTTTATTTTTTATTTTTTTTTAATTTTTTTCAACTTTCAAGTTTTTTTTTTCTAAATCACAAAAGCATTCTGAATATTGGATACATAATTGGTGTCAAAAATACATACATACAAACATTAGAAATATAGAAATATTACACACACACACCTGGTGTATGTATCTCCGAGAAATAAGAGAATCCCACTTTTCATCTTCCACAAACACACCTCCTCTCAATGTGCCCGCCTTTTTCGAAAAGGAGTTGAAAATTTCGCGGATTTCATTAAAAAATTCAATTCAAAAAAATATAGATATTTGTGTTTTGCTGCCCTCCGTCAGTGGGAAATTTTTGTGTTTGTGTGGTCCTTGCTCTGGGGGGCACTCACCACATAGATTTTTTTTTTTTTTATTTAATTTTTTTTTTATTTTTTTAAAATATAGAAATTTATTTGATCATCGCATCATAGGTTTTTTCATCAATTACGAGGCATAGAGGCGCAGAGTCATCGCAAATACATTAGAAAAAAAAAAAAACCAACTTTTAGCTGTCAAACACAACAGCACAACAAAAAAAAATTAACGGCTCAACAACACAGATACGATAGATAATACATATTGGTGATATATATCTGACTTTGAGTGTATTTATTATTCCTATACCAATAACAAACACACATAGACAGACAACACACCAACAGCCCCGCAACCTAGGTTAAAAACCAATTTTTTCAAACAACCATTCTTTGGACCTCACTTTTTGTCACCCCACACTCACACTCACTCACATAACGTGATCTTAATATTAATCTCAAGAAATCCCAATCAAAAAAAAAAAAAAAAATTTAAGATATTTAGGAAACACACTATATAGGTTTTTAATTTATAAAGAAGGCCTCATCAATATCCAACAAATTATAGTTGATATATTAATATACAGCAACCACCACGCATACAAATACAGAGTAGAGAGGAATTGTTATAATAGGAGTAATATTGTATTGTCACACAACCTCACATACTTTTTTTCTCTTCTTCTTCACACAAACGACACCACCACCTTTGGTGAGAATCAAAGTTTGGAATAGTGTTGAATGAAGTACCAACTGTCAATTATAGGGGACGAAGCTAGGCTGGACCCTCAATTCAATGCATTTACTGTAAGTGTGACTGGGTGATCCTAATAGATGTGTATGATGTATTAACACAAACTCGTTTATAAAATATAGGTGTATATGGTTAATGTAACGAATCAATTGGCAAACAAAGAGTGGAATATTTATAGAAGATATAGTCAATTTAATGAATTGGATTCACAGGTAAAATATTCAGATGATAATAATAATAAGAATAAGAGGTATCTCTAACACAATCAATTTCAAATTTGTATCTATAGATTAGGACTGCTTTTCCTAAAGCTAAATTACCAAAATTACCAAAAAACATATATTTAAAACTAGCACCAACAAGGAGTTGGTGGAGGAGAGAAAACAATTATTACAAAAATATTTAACAGGTTTAGTTAAACATCAGGATATAGAAGAAAGTGATCTTTTAGCTTGTTGGTTAACTCCGAAAAATGATGTATGTATTCTTGCACACTACACAGTCAATAGTATAGTCGCGGTACTAATATTTATTTACTTTATAGCCTGCATTTAAATCATTGGCAAATCCAGACAAATGTGGTTTTTTAATTAAAGAAGGTCATGTGATTAGATCTTGGAGAAAGAGATACTTTGTTTTAAAAGAAGGAATTATTTATTATTTTAGACATCAATCAGTAATTATTGTTATTATGTTTTGTGAAAAAGAGTGCTGCAAGAGATATTAATATATTAACATCATTTATAATAGGATCCAGAACCAGCTGGTATGATACCAGTGATTGGTAGTTTAATAAAAAGATTTGGGGAAACAGAACGTAGATTTGCATTTCAAATTATACCAAGTAAAAAGGATGTATTTCCAATATTTTCAATACAGGCTCTCGATGAACAAGAGTGCAATGAGTGGATAAATGCAATAGAGGATTCTCAACGTCGTTATTCAGAGATGGACCTCGGTCTACCAGATGACGACTATAAAAAGAACAATGGCACAAAGATAAAGAAATCTGGTTCGTTTGAATTCTCTACGCTTACAAGTGCCTCTGCACCCACCTCACCACTTCAATCAGGCTCATCGGTGCCTGGCATCAATACCAGTCATCACCATCGTAGACGTCCTCCTCAGAAATCAAAATCTGATTTAAATTTATCAAGTTCTTTATCACGCCTATCGATTCATGTTTCTGGTGGTAGCGGTGCTAGTACCAATAATAACGATGATGATGGTCAAGATGACTATTATGATGAGGGTGGATTATCATACACACCATCATTGAGTGACGACATGATTGACGACGATCATCCTTCACATCCAGGATACAGTTATCGATCAATGCCATCAACTCCGGTCACTTCGGGTAGTTTATTAAATGATCCAACTGGCGGAAAGATAAATTCAACCACCAACTCAACAACCACTAAACCACCTGTCTCTCACAAGAAAAGCAACAGTAACAGTGGCGCCATACCCAGCTATATCGGCCATTTACATCATTTACATCAACCTTCCCTATCTTCGTCGTCAGGCTCGACATCGTCGTCGTCGTCATCGGGTTCATCGTCATCGTCAACATCATCGTCTTCATTATTTTCAACTATAAATCAATATTTAAATCCCCGCTCAAATTCTGCTTCCTCTGCTGGAGGCAGCAGTTCAAGTACACCTACATCCCCCAATCTCAATTTACAACAACCCCCAACATCACCGCTAAAATCGTCAACTCCCTCCACCCCAACATCAACACCAACACCTGTAGATAATGATGATAACAAATCACCATCACCCATTCAAACCAGAAATAGATCATCACCTTTTTTACCACTACCAAATCCAAATTTGGTTCCTTTGGTGCCACCATCATTATCGTTGGATCCTGACCAAACTTCACCAAGTCTAAGATCAGTAATGACAATGGCTGCTGAAAAAGATAAAATGAAGAATACAATATTTAAAAACAATAGTAGTAATAGTAGTAATAATAATAATACACCGCCATCCTCCTCAACAACAGATAGTTTAAATAATAGTACTCCCGATAATAACAGTAGCAAAGAGAAACAACAAAAAGAAGAAGAAGAATCATTGGCAAAATCAAAGACCACAAGCACAAACAAGAATCCATCAAAATCAATATTATTGTCACCGTCAACAACCAAGTCACCTTCTACTGGTAAAAAAGATAAAAAGACAAAGACCACTTCAATCTCTGATTTTATCCAACAACAACATCAAAAATCATCACCTCCAAAGAGTCAACAACAGCCAAACAAAAATAATAACAATAGAAATACATTAAGATCAAGAGCATTAACATTACCCGTGAAACCAAATGAATCAATATTACATTCCACTCATCAGGAATCACAACAATCTCCAACATCCAATATCAATTTAATCAGAGAAAAGTTTATCTCAAAGACCACAAGGTTCAGTAGCGATGGTAGACCTACTTTTGACATCAATCAAAAGCTCTTGTCCACCAAAGCTAGTGTTGACAAGAAAATCAATAATTTTATTCACACCATAGTGGATGCCATTGACCCCGATCTCATTTTCCACAACCAACACTATGCATTGATTATTGGTGAGATCAAGAAGCTTTCAAACAAAATCCTTCATATGAGTATCTATGAACAACGCGAACAATGTACTTCAGTTGTACATTCCATTCAAACATTGTTTGCGTCTGCCATATCAAACAAAGAGCTCACCTCACTGGTGTCAAAATTCCTTTTCATATTTTCCGAATTCTCTCGTGTTGTCGATGTGTTGAATCCCATTGAAACCAAACAACAACAGCAACAACAATACCAACAACAACAGCAACACAATTTCAATCAATTATTATTAAATAGTAATAATAGTGGTAGTAACAACAACAACAACAACAACAACAACAATGTAGATAGTAAAACTTGTAATAATAGTAGTAATAGTAATAATATTAGCAATAATATTAAAATCAATCCTTTATCCTTTAGTTCTGGAAACATACTTCAGAAACGTTTGTCAAAGAGTTTACAAAACTTTAATGATATGATACCACCTGCATTTTCATCGTCGTATCAACAACCTTCGTTTAGTTCAAGTTTTAATCAACAATCAAATTTGTTGACAGCAAGTTTAAATAGCAATCAAAGTACAACGACTCCTACCCAAAGTACTACTCCCACCAACACTAGCAATGCAAGTAGCTATAGTGATCCTGCTATATTGTTGTCATTAGAGAGCCCAAATAATAATTTTAGAAACAGTATTGGATCGGAATTTGATAGCAGTATGAGAAATAGAGCCATCTCTTCTCCAATTATATTTGACAAGAATTTGGAAAACGATAGAGATTTATTCATCGAAAAGAAATCAATATTGACAGATTTGTTAAAAGAAAACTACCAAAGTGATCAAGAACAACAAAGATTACAATCGGCAGTGGTTGAAATTCCTTGCATGTCAGATGATATCAGATTACTCCAAGTTTCACCAGATGTAAAAATTGATTCAAATATGTTGGATTCAACACTTACAACAACAGCAGAAACAACAGCCGTTGAATCAAAACCAATTCCAATCATTGAAAAATCATTTGTTTGTAGAATTTGTGAGGAGACATTTGCTCAATCTCAACTTGCCAAACATTCTTTTTATTGTGGCTTAATTAATAAGCATGATTTCAAACAAAGTAGTTATGATGATCGTTTGGCTAGTATGATCTCATTGGTAAAGGGCGAGGTTGTCCATTCTTGGGCAAGTCCCGATCATAGTATCGATGTGACAATGGACTCTCAAATCATTAGTCAATTGGAAGAGTTGGTAGACTATTTGGCCACTATTCCCTATGGTCCATCAGAGTCATTGATTCAATGTCAAGGCATTATTGATAAAATTCAAAAGATGATTGAATCTCATCCAACCGATGTAGCTCTCATTACCTTTGGCAAAAGAATCGTTAAAATCATTGAAGAGAAAAAAGATACCTATGTACAATATGCAAATTTACAAACTGCTCAAACATCACAAGCTAGTAAAGGTAAAAAGTGGTCAATGTGGGGCATTCTTCCATTTATTAAATCCATCAACTCCTCCTCACCATCCAAAGATAGAGGCAGTAGTGGTTCTAGCAGCACTAGTAATTCAACTATTCAACAGCATGTAGAATCCAGCACCACTACTACTATTGTTAAACAACAACAACAATCAAATATTAATATTACAAGCCCAAATACATCGCCTATTATGTCGTCAAATCAAGTTTCTTTATCTTCCTCAACAACCACTAGTACACCCAAATCTGCATCTGTTAGTATAGCAGATTTTGAAATCATAAAACCAATTAGTCGTGGGGCTTTTGGTAGAGTTTATTTGGCAAAGAAAAAGAAAACTGGTGATCTCTATGCTATCAAGGTATTAAAGAAACTAGATACAATTAGAAAAAATATGGTTGATCATGTCATTGTTGAAAGAAATATTTTGGCAATGGTTCAAAATCCATTTATTGTAAAGTTATTCTATGCTTTTCAATCAACCGACAAGTTGTATTTGGTTATGGAGTATTTGATTGGTGGTGATTGTGCATCACTTCTTAGAGCCTTGGGTTGTTTTGATGAATCAATGGCAAAACATTATATCGCAGAGACTGTTTTGTGTCTAGAGTACCTTCACACTAGTTTTATCGTTCACAGAGATTTAAAGCCCGATAATATGTTGATTGATGGTAAAGGTCATATTAAATTGACTGATTTTGGTTTATCTAAAATTGGTATCATTGATGATAAACAACAAGGTTTAAATGATCAAAATAATAATAATAATAATAATAGCAACAATGGTAATAGTTTAAATAGTAGTGGCAATAATATAAGTAATAGCAATGATAGTGATAAACAAAACACTAGCTTAAATACAAGCGGAACATTCTCACCTTATCCACCCAGAAAATCAACATTAAAAACTCCGATAAAGAAACCAGTCAAAAAGGTAGTTGGCACACCAGATTATCTCAGTCCAGAGATTTTGTTGGGTACAGGTCATGGTACTCCGGTAGATTGGTGGGCTTTGGGTATTATTTTATATGAATTCCTCACTGGTTCTCCACCTTTTAACGACGATACACCAGAATTGATTTTCCATCATATTCTCCACCGTGACAGAGAATTGGAATGGCCCGAAGAGATTAGTGCAGATGCCAAAGATTTGATTTGTAAATTACTTAATCCCGATCCCTCAAGAAGATTGGGTGCTAATGGTGCCAATGAAGTGAAAAAACATCCCTTCTTTGCAGATGTAGATTGGAATACTTTGGTTGATCAAGAAATGGATAGTATCTTTTTACCCAAACCCGAGAGTGAATTGGACACTGATTACTTTTGGGATAGAAATAGTATTTATGATGACGATGATACAGATGAAGATTTTCTTTCAACCTCAACTCAAGATGATAATATCCAACAACAACAAATAGATATAATTAATGAAACAAATATTTTAAATAGTAGTGATGAGGGAATTAGTAATAGTAGCAACAAAAATAGTGACGGTATTCCCGATAAAATTGTAAATAATAGTAATAATAACAGTAATAACAATAATAATAATATTAGTAGTAATAGTAATAATAATAACAATAATAATCCAAATAATAATAGCAACAACAATAACAATAACACTGGTATAGGGAATAGTATTCGTTTAAGTGCAGGATCAAGTTCCTCTGCTTCCTCAAACACTAGTCCAACAACTACTGGTATAAATATTATAGCACCAAATAGAAAAGGACCAATTGATAATAGTAATCCACTCAATTCTTCATCAGACAATATTGAAAAAGGTGATCCTATAACTTTTGGTAATTTCTCTTTTACTAATATTAATCATCTCCAAGACATGAATAATTTTTTCTTAAAAAATAAGTCTTAAATAATAACATTAGAAACAATATCGAAATAAAAGACTATGTATAAATTATAATTTATTTTATTAATTTATTATTTATTTGTTTGGAATATTTTGAAAAAAAGTGAAAAATCAACTTTTGCTCTTTTCCCTTTTTTTTCCTTTTTTTGTAAATTTTTTATGATCAATTGAGATTATCTCAAATAAATAATGAATAAAGATATGAGATTCGAATCATGGTATGTAGTTAACGAGAGTGATTAGAATTGATCAAAGGGTATTTATACTTATTTTTCAATAGGGATATAGAAGATGAAATAAGAAATGATTTATGTATTCCATTGATATTTAGCGATCTTAGTGGTTGGAGAGTACATCCACTTACCACCAAAGCATCAAAAGTTTTGATATTTAAAATTAATCATCTTTATCGAGGTCAATGTGATGACAAAATATCAACAATCTTTGAATCATTAAGCTTAATGTTTCACAAGCACATAAAAATAGTCAAAATGAAAGTATATAACTTACACTATGTCAATGAACCTAAACCAGATAGCCCAAATATACCAGATGAAAATTTATATATGGAAGCTTTAAAAGAGAAAATTAAAAATAAATGTTTGGAAAAAGGGGTGGACTTTGAATTTCTAGATCGATATACACTTGATCAACAGCAATATGATACAGAGCCAATTAAACATTTTATAGGTGACCATCATAGTCCTATTCCTGCTGTGGACCATATAGTGTGGTCCCCACCAACCATCTCCACCCCAATTCCAAATGGCATTAAAAGAATAACTCTTATTTATGTCAACTGTCCCATTAAGCCAGGTATTCTCCCAGATTCTTTACATACTCTAATATTGAGAGAATTTAACCAAGACTTATCTTTGATTTCTTTTCCAAAAAAACTTAGATGTCTTGCACTAGATAAATTCACATTAAATATATATGGAAATCTCGATATACCCATTAGTCTAACTTACTTGTCTATATCTGTTCGTAGAATGGATGATTCACATTGGCTTTATCAACGTGGTAGTTTACCTAGAAATGTTACTCGCTTAAGGTTAGTATTTTGCCAACCTCTTCCTCCTAAACCTATAGTTTTACCATCAGGTTTAGAAAATATCGACATCTGTGGTACACAGTTACCGCATGGGTATACCATTGTAGATCGCTTAGAATACTATCGTTACCAAGTGATCAAGTACTCACCAAATATACCAAAACTTAAACATCTAAAATTAAATTACTCTTTTAAACAACACTTGACCCCTGAAGCTCTTCCTTCTTGCCTCGAGAGTTTAGATATATCAGCATCACCGAATCATATACTTCATCTCGCCAACTTACCAAACTCACTCACTTATTTGAAAACTAAAACATGTTTCCCCAGCAATATGAAATTAAACTATCTAGAATATTGGCTAGAACCTTTAGCTTGTCAAATTATCATGGGAGACCACAATAGATCAATTACTAAAGATTCTTTATTATATGGGACTCGAAATGATCATGTTTTAACCCTAGAGACAAATTCAAAACTACCAATAGATTTAATAAGCATTGGGGATGTATATCAAGATAAAAAAATATACCTTCCAAATGTGCCCATTAAACATTTAAAATCATCTTTATTACCCTCCAATTATCCAGAAGGACTAGAATCCATTACAATCAATAGACCTTTTACTGTAGATCCTTCATTAATTGCACCAACTGTCAAAAATTTGGAAATCAAAATTGAAGATGGTGAGGATTTGTCAAAATACAGTGATTTAAATGCAATTCAAGAGTTTTTGATTTCAAAATATGATAAATCTAAAAAGTAAGAGTTTAATTTTTGTTTTGATTAATTATATCTTGATATTAATATTTTTTAAATATAAAACTAGTTTTACACAAAATCAAAATACAACAACCAATGAATCATTTTTAATAATTTGGAGAAATTTATTTTTAAAGAAAAAGATCCTTTCCAATTATTACCCAACAATAATGGCAGTAAAAGTATCTGGTAATAACAACGTTTTTAATAGATTTAAGAATTTGAATTTACTTTTACCATCAAGTTTTGAAGTACTAGATCTTCCCAATCAAGTTGAAGGATTGAGACAAAAGAGTAAAAAACTTTATTATAAAGGAAATGTCAAAAGACTTGATATCAATGATTTACCCCAAATCCCCCATGGAGTTACTCATTTGAAACTTAGAAAGCGAATCACAGCAGGTAAAAATTTGCAGAAGCAAATACCGAAATCTGTAACCTGGCTCTATTTATCTGAGGTTAATGGGCTGAATCGCAATAAAATACCACCATCTGTAACACATCTTGTTATTTCTACCACTAACATCAATCCAGATTCTATTCCCCCAACAGTAGAAATTCTAGAGTTTAAATCAATTAGGGCTCCAATTGACCATTTGGGAGATGTGATTCCCTTGACTGTGAAAAGAGTGATTTTATCCCTTGGATATTTTTTATATTATTCCATTCCATCATTTTTAATTCAACGTAATCTTTTGGATCAAGAATATGCATTTTATCAACCAGACGCTCCCATTTCGCCATCGGCCACTGTTTTAATTTGGGGAAAAAATGAAATTATACCAAAGGGAGTCATTCCAAGTCATATCAAGACTTTGATATTTGGAAATAGGTTTAATCAAACTATATTAAAGGATACTCTTCCCTTATCAATTACCCAAATAGTCTTTGGTACAGCTTTTAGCCAAAACATCTCAAACATATATCTTCCAAATAATCTCAAATATATTGTTTTTAAAGGATCTTATCCACATCCAATCGTTGCCAATTCTTTTCCACCTTTTCTATCCCATCTATCTTTTTCACACTCCAATCACTTTAAATACCCAGCCTCATTGGTTAATCTTCCGCCGTCCATATCTCACTTAGAGATTTCATTAAATAATGTCAATGAGCTTTCAAAACTACTAAGATTTGTTAAACATTTAAAAGTAAAAAGTGATCAAGATTCGATTATTATAGGTTCATCTATTGAAAGTATACAAACTAATGCCATTGTTGATCTTGATTTAAATCAAAAAGAAGAGCAAGAGCCAAAAGAAAAAGTAAACTATTCTTTTCCAAAAACTTGTTTTTTGGATTTAAAAATTGCTTCTACCATAATCCCAGGTACCATTAGCCATTTAAATGTTAAAACACTAAGATTTAATTTTTATTTTAATGAAGCAATTTTCCCAGACACCATTCCAAATACAGTGGAAAGAATGTACTTTTTTGAAAAATTTAATCAACAACATTTTCATTTGCCGCCCTTTTTGAAAATACTTGATCTAGGTAATCATTTTAACCAACCAATACATAAAGACACGTTTCCTGAAACACTAGAGGAGTTAAAGTTCTCAGAATGCTTTGATCAGCCTATCGAGCCTAGAGTCCTTCCAAACAATTTAACGAAGTTAATATTTGGCTATTCATTTAATCAGCCTTTGGAGCCAGGTGCTATTCCAGAGGGTTTAAAAAGACTTGAATTTGGCACGACCTTTAAACAAGAAAAATACAGTGTTCCAAGTGGATTAAAAATCTTAAAGTTTGGGAGATCAGTCGAGAATTTCCCTACTCCTTTGCCCCTTCTTTTGGAAGAGATTAGTTTAGGTCAAGGGTTTGCAAATCTAGATCTCAAAGAGATACTTTTACAAATGAGTAATTTACATACCCTGGAGTTGAACTCCACCATTGATCAAACTTTTTTACACAGCTCTCCACCTTCTCTAAAAGTGTTGATTCTAAATGGTGACACCACTTTGAGTTATCAAACACATGGCTCAGATACAATAGAAGCAAGTGCATTTCCAAAATCCCTAACTAAACTACATATGAATGATTCAAAACTTAATCTTTCGAACATCGATCTTTTGCCGCCGAGTGTAAAGACACTGATCCTTGGTACACCTTATTTCACTGGCACTCTTCCGCCCACAATAGAAGCACTCGAGTTTTCCGGTCACTGTCATTTCAATCGACCTCTCCAGAGTTTATATTAATAAACAATCAAGATTTGTATTTGTAGATATTTTCTTTTTTTTAAAAATTATTAAACCAGTTGAAGATTGAAAACTGTTTAAAAACCCCTTTGTGGGCGCACTGGGTCTGAAAAAAAAAATATCCTCTCCGAAAACTCTTTATCGTTTTTTTTTTATTTTTTTATTTTTTTTTGTAATTTTTTTTGAATTTTTTTCATTTACATGGTCGCAAATCTAATAAAAATAGTGGGAGAACAACACCAGTATAGGAAAACGTCATAATTAAACTTTTATAAAAATCATACTTTTCGTAGTGGTAGACATTTATATCATTCTCGGTGATATAAAATTTTCACACACCACACCCAAATTCGTATTTATATATATATCTAAAACAAATGGTGACAAGAATATTTAGGCTTTGGTCCAAACAAATATGGTTAGGTGTTTTTTTTACATGCTTGGTGGTGTTTATACTCAATAGTAGAAATATAGAATCACTACAAAAGAAGCAAAAGGAGATAAAGGCCCAAGAAGAGCTTTCACATAAATCGACATACAGAAACAACAGATTTAGCAACAACGACAATGACGCCGTTTATACAAGATTTATAAATGATTCATTCCCTCAATTATACGCATACAGCAACGATGAATCAAACACCGATCCAAAACATATATATAAAAATAGACATCAATGGTGGAATGACAGGGACCCCTCAACGATGCCTCAAAAGAGAAGAGTTGCGATTGTAACAACGGAAATCGAGGGTCCTGTGTTGGGGGGCGGCATCGGAACGGCCTACACTGCACTTTCACAAAAGCTTAAAGAAGATGGACACAATGTGACTATTGTGTTGGTGAATCAAGTGAAAAAACTGTCTCCCACTCACTGGATACAAGCCTATGGATCGAGGGGCATCAGAATGGTGATATTGGACTTTCAAAACTCGTTTTATGCCCATCCAATCGGCTCGATCGAAGAGAATCCCAACGATATTAAAGTGGAAATCACCCATTTGAATGATTTGGGCAGTGTGATAGGATGCACAGGGCCATGTATTAGAGCATACAAGATTTATTTATGGTTGTGTGCACATGGTGAAAAGGATTTTGATATTATACACTTTCACGACAATGGCGGTATGGCCTACTTTTCTTTGAAGGCCAAACATCAAGGTCTATATTTCAGTAGATTACTGTTTGTCATTGGTGGTCATGGCCCACATCTTTGGGAGAGAACTGCCAATTCAGCCAACCTGGACGATGGCAAACATTTTGAAGTTGACTACCTGGAGAGAAAGTCTGTTGAATATTCAGATTGGTTGATATCACCCAGTCAGTATATGTTGAATTGGATGAAATATAATAGATGGCAGCTACCCAACAACTCTTATGTGCACCAAAATCTCTTACCTGGCCAGAATCAACAAGAGTTTTTCGTTGAACAAAACCTCGAGTCACAACGTCACGATTTTAATGAAATCATTTTCTTTGGTAGACTCGAGTCGAGAAAAGGTTTGGATATATTTATGAAAGCATTAGAGTCTTTGACAACCATGTTGAGAAGTACAAGCACTCGTATCACATTCCTTGGATCAAATACAAAGCTGGTGGAAATCAATACAATGGCCGACACATATATTTTGAATCGTTGCTACAGGGTTTTAAACATCACGTGCTCTGTTCTTCTTGGAAAGAGTCATACAGAGGCAATCGATTATTTAAACAATGACAAAGATAAGAAACTCATTGTTGTAGCATCACCCATTGACAATTCACCAAACACTGTCCTCGAGTGTCTTACTCATCAACTTGCCATCATTTCGACAAACGTTGGTGGCATACCAGAATTGATTCATCCACAAGATAGGGAAAGAGTAATGTTTAATCCAAAGGCCGTGGCTTTGGCAAAGAAAATTATGTATCTTAAACAAGTTGGTGTTTATTCAGCTCGATTTGCTATCGATGAATACACTCGTCAGAAGATATGGTCAAACTGGCATTCAGTCGTTGGTCTCACAAAAAAGAAAGCAACAGCCGCAGTAACAACCAACGAAAGCATTAAAAAGAAGTTGTCAATCATTTTAGTTTATCAAAAAGACAATATAGACAGCATAATCTTGAATATAAATGTAGTAAAGAGCGCATATCAAAATAGTAAGCACTGGGACATACAAGTAGTATTGGCAACAACTCATGAATACTTGTTTGATTTACCAGACAAGTTGACAGAGGAATTAAAAAGTTTGAATACAAGCAATATACCACTTCGTCTAGTGCCAATCAATGAATACCTTTTACAACCATTCCAGCCATGGAACTCTAAAGAAATTCTCGAGCACGCTTTAGGTGAATTTTATCTCTTTATCGATCCCTACGACTATCTGTATAATCTTCACACATTGAGAATATTGGGTGTCGTTCAAGCAAATACAAAATCATTGTTGATTACAAGTTCAACTCAATACAACAACGTCACCAATGGTGAACTAATTGCAGCTGCCGCCACATCAAACGCCGGTGCCAAGCAACATGAAAAGATATCATCAATATTCATGGGTTGCTCAGGGTTATCTGGCATCATGTACAATTGTTTTGGTAGTAATAATATGTTGGTACACAATGAAATTGTAAAAGAATATTCAATTTTCTATTCTGTTGAAAATGATTATTACTCTGAAATTGAATATGGTGGAAATTGGGAATTTTATTCAAGAGCATCTAGTCAGGGTATCAATATTGAAGCCATCCCCAAGAACTTATTTATTTCTAAAAAAAATGATTTGGACTCCCCAACCACATATAATCAAGAACTTAGAGTTTTAAAACATATAGATAGTAAGTAGCAGACTGATTTTGGATATCCATGTCTCATATTTCATAACTAACCAATATTTATTATTTTTAAAATTACAGATGTATTACCAAATAATTTTGATTTAACACCAATGGCAACTAGACACTTTTTAACATCGAAAAGAGGTTATGTGAATGAAATTTCAGCAATTACACAGAAATCTAAAGAAATGATTGACAAGTGTCAAAAAGTGATGGGTAGAGGCATTGATGTTAAAGAGCAATTTAGAGATTTTAATGAAAATGGTGAAGAAGTACCTTATTTGGAAAATAGAAATCACATTGGATTGGTATTTATTAGAGGTCATGAGAAATCTGGTACATCTTGGTTAAAAAAGGTTGTTGATTTACATCCTAGAATTTTTATGGCCCCTCATGAATTCCATTTCCACATGTTGGAGGATGGTATCGAGAAATTCACCAAAAAGCCTTGGGCTGCATCCAAAGAGCCTTATTTTTCATACACTCGTAATTGGTATCGCTCATTTGTAAGAAACCTTTTGTTGTCTGGTGTTTCACCAACCCAGGCACCGCTCATCAATTGGGCCGGTGAGAAAACTCCATCTCCTTTGGCACCAATCATCAGTGGCTCAAAATATATCCTCATTGTTAGAGATGGCAGAGATGTAATTGTCAGCTTGTTTTGGCATTTTGTAAGATTAGGTGGCTTTGAGAATTGGTGTGGACCCAACCAGAGTGGTCTTGTGGATGCAAGATATGTTAGTCAATATAAAAACAATACCGATTATTTCCATCAGCACACAAGCAAACTGTTGGAAAAAGAAATTTGTTTCCGTTTGATTGCTCGTGGCTGGGCCAAAAGAGTCAAAGAAGATAAAGCCGTCATTCAAGAGCTCGAGTCCAACCCCGTTAGTGAAGTACATATGGTCGTCTATGAAGAGCTTCACAGAAATCCCGAAGAGAATCGTAGGGCTATCTATGAATTTTTAAATTTAGATTACACAGAGGCCGAGCAATTGTCAGTCAACGATAAAACCGCCCCAGGAGGATTCGACGAACACTCTGATAAGAACAAATTCTTTAGAAAAGGTGAAATTGGTGATTGGAAAAACTATTTTACTCCGGAAAACAAAAGATGGTTTAAGGAAGAAACTGGTCAACTATTGGTTGATTTAGGTTATGAAATTAACAATGATTGGTAGTAATATAATTCATTATTTATCATCATTAATATAAAATAAATTAATGATTCAACATTTTATTTAATTTATCTTTAAATAATTGATTCTCTGACAAGATATGATTGGTCTTGTAGTTTATAGAGTTTTGTGTTTTAATTTTTGTATCATATTCATAGTTTATCATCATACCAAAACTTTCTTCCAATCGTTTTTCGGATGTATCACCTTTCCAATTGATTCTATAAATATTTGCACCATTTTTCAAATGAAAATTACAAACTGGATCCAATGTTTTGCCACCTTTTCTTTTCTCTTGAATATATTGATATGCCAAAGGCTCCAAAATAGATCTAATTCTATCCAACATATTTATCTTTTCACTTTGAGCTTTTGATTCAAATTCTTGAATCACTTTTTGTAAATTTGAATCTTTATTTGATAATTCTAAAAATAATTTTATATTAGTATTAAAAAATTAAACTAGAGATCTATCTATATACTTTTTACATAAGATTTAAAAGTTGGTAAAGGAGATAAAGTAAAATAGGTCCATGTATGGTTTTTATCAAAATTTGATTGAATATAATTCAAAGCCTTTGAAATTAAAATATGACCCAAATCCACGTTTTTTAAACCTTTGTGAAGAGAGGATATTGAATAAAAGATTGCACAACAAATGTCAGACTCTTGCTTGGGGATCTCTTCAAGTGACTCCATGCCATCTGGCACTTTTTCTTTTAATACAATATATAAAGACATGAGTGGTGTATTTTTCATGCTTGGATGGAACAATACAAGACACATTTTGTTTTTACTTATTCTTTGCTTTAACTCATCGATATAGTTTTGTTTGTCTTGGTAGGGATGAACTGCTTCATTGTTTATAATCTGGTGAATAATTTCTTTTCCCATACTTAGTTGTAACGGCGTACAATATAAATCATCGACCTTCATGTTCTTTTTAATCAAAGTACCCAATAAAGTATCAAATAATATTAAATCTTGACCAAGTATTGTTGGTGTATCTTTAGTATTACTATTCATTTTTAATAAAATATATTTCTCTATATCATCTCTAATTAATAAAAAGTTTGATAATACTGTGGGAGTGACTTGATTATCTTTGGAATAAAATGATTCTATTGATGAATAATCCCAACTATCATTATTGTTTGTTTGATTTTTAAATTGCAATAAAAATTTACTTGTTAAATCTATTTTACTCTCTAATGGTTTATCAATAGTATTTTGTTGATAATTATTGAAAAAATCATTCATTGATATATTATTATTATTACTACTGCTGTTATTATTTACAATGGTTGTGTAATGTTTTTGAACATAACTAAAATTACTATTATTATTATTATTACTACTGCTATTACTAATATTACTGTTGAGAATATTTTTAATTAAAATTTTATCGACACGAGATGCAAAAGATTTGGCTGTTGTGGTTGTAGAAAAAAGTCTACTATGTTTAATATCAAAATGTTTTAATAAACATGTTGTTGAATGTTTTATATTACGAGCGTTTCTGCTGAACATCATGATGGGTGTAAAACCAAAAAGGGGGTGTGGTGTATATCAAAAATGAAAGATTTTTCATTTTTTCATTTTCTATTTTTTTTTTTTTTTTTGTTGGTTTTTTGATTTTTTTTAAAAATTTTATAAAAAAAATAATATATCTTTTTTGATATAAAATATTTATAATTAATTAAATTTAATTTGTTGTACATAGAAAATGAATAGAAGTAGTGGAGGCAGTGGAGGAGGTAATGGGAATAACAGTGGCTCAAAGTCACCCTCGCCCGGCAGTATGGAGATCAGTCAGGAGGATACATGGTCATTATTTCTCCCAACCAATTCCTCTGAAATCGATGAGATATCTAAACTCATTGAAGAGAAACTATTGAAAAAATTAAATAAACAAGTGAATCCATCGAAAAAGTAGGTGTTTCTTGTGTATAGGAATTGGATTCTGTATGTGATTATTAATTGTACGACTGTATTGGTTATCTTTAGATTTAATTTATCAGATGTATCACCATTTCTTTCCGATGGTGTTGAAGTATTGGTTGACGATGAATTTACAAAATGTTTTACTAGTCCAGAAATAGGTGCATGGAACTGGAATATATATCTTTATCCAGCATGGTTATTAGGTGCCTTTATTAGATATGGTATCTTGTTTCCACTAAGACTTACTTGTTTAATATTTGGTTGTTTAGCATTTGCCGTTGCATTCACAATGTCTTCGACTCTAGTTAAAAATGAAGCTAAAAAGAAAACTTATCAAGTATATATTTATGTTATTTACAGCAGCAGTAGTAGTAGTAGTGTGTTTGCAGATGACTAATATTGTTATTATCATCATTTATTATGATATTTAGAGAAAATGTATTAGCTTTTTGTGTATTGTATTTATCATGTCATGGTCAGGTGTTATAAAGTATCATGGTGTTAGACCACGTAGAAAGAAGAATCAAATATTTGTTGCAAATCATACAACCGTTATGGATTTTGTAGTTTTACAAAGCCAATTTAATCATGCTTCTGTAGGTCAAAAACATAAAGGAATCATTGGTTTTATTCAAGACAAGATATTAAATTGTGTAGGTTGCCTTTGGTTTGATAGAGCTGAATCTAAAGATAGACTTTTAGTTGCCCAACAGTAAGTAGTCAGAGGAGTAGTAGTAAATCTAATCATTATTGATACACAACATACTTATTCATCCTATTATCATCATCATTGTTACAACAATTAGAATTTCAAAACATATTGCAGACGAAAGTAAAGATCCTTTATTGATTTTCCCAGAAGGTGTTTGTGTAAACAATCAATATTGTGTAATGTTTAAAAAGGGTGCTTTTGAATTACCAAATGCTATTATTTATCCAGTCGCTATTAAATACAAGTAAGTGTAGGAGTAGGAGTAGCTTATGTATCGAAACAATGTATCTTTTACTAATACCAATACTATCATATCATACAGTACATTATTTGTCGATGCATTTTGGAATTCCAAAAAACAATCATTTATTCGTCATATGTTTAATCTCATGACATCGTGGGCATTGGTATGTGATGTATGGTATTTAGAGCCAACGACAATCAGAGAAGGAGAAACACCAACTCAATTTGCAAATCGTGTCAAGGCAATGATTGCTAGAAAAGCAGGCATTATAAATGTACCATGGGATGGATATCTTAAATATTTCCGTCCAAGTTCACGTTTCTCTGAACACAAACAAAAGATATTTGCCTCTCGTTTCAAGAGAAAGATTGAGGAATCCAATTCCGTACACGATGACTTATCTCTCTCTCACAGTAACAGCATTGACGACATTTCACAGGAAACTGAAAATGATAAAAACAGTGTAAACACAACTCCCATCGACACAAATAATATTAAACAAAGAAAATCAACTACTGCAACTGATTAGGAATATTTGTGAATCTATTGTCATAGATATAGAGTATAGTATAGTATATCATAGTATAGTATAGCAAAGTGTAGCTTAAAAATAAACATAAATTGTCTCTTTCCCCCTCAAATTTTTCAATCTTTTTTTCTTGTTATTTTCCACATGCGTGGTTTTTTTAATTATTTTTTGTTGCTGCCAAATGAAAATTTTCTAAAAAAGGGTGTGAGTTTTTATGATCATAAGGTGTTATTGTTTTTTTAGATAGATGTATGATATAGATATATAGATAGATAGATATACATATATATACAACAATGAGTGATTTGAATGAACTTAGAAAGCAAATGCATTTGGCATACTTGGAAAAGAGACAAAAGCAATTAGTAGAAGAACAAGAAGCAGAAGCTCGTCGAAAAGAGGAGGAAGCAAATAGAGTAGTAGAGGAAGAGGAAGAGGAAGAGGAGGAAGAAGTAGAACAACAACAACAACAACAACAACAACAACAACAACAACAACAACAACAACAACAACAACAACAACAAGAGCCAGAAGATGAAGAGATAGAGCAACAAAATGAAGAAGATGAAGAAGATGAAGAAAATATTTTAGAGGAGGAAATGAATAATGAAGCAGTAAATACATTTAATCCATTCCAACAAAACTATCCACCAAATCATTTAATAGGTCAACCTAATCCATTTGCTGGTATGTTTGGTGGTGGCGGCGGTGGTGGTTTTGGAGGTGGTGGCTTTGGTTATCACGGACCTCCACAGCCTTTTGGAGGCACAGGACATCAATTGGTAGATAGTTCAAATGTTAATCCATCTTTGGCTACAGGACCAATACTCACTGGTGATGTTAAACAGGATAGAGATGCATTTGTAAATTCAATTGAAAATAGATTTACAACAGAGAGTAACAATAATAATAATAATACATCACCTTTAACAAGTCCAACATTGGCTGGCAAAAAGAGAGAGGATTATTCAATTAAAAAATTGGTAGATTTATGTCTACTCAAAATGAGTAAAGATTTGAATCCCTATCAAGGTAAATTAAGATCCTTATCACCAGATTTAGTTTCAAGACTATTAGAGATTATGATTGCAAACAAATCACTAGACAGACCTAAAATTCATCAATTAGTAACTGCTGGTGTAAAATTTTATGAATTAAATTTATCTAATCAAAGACACATTATCAACAATAACTTTCTTGAAGAAAGTTTTAAATTTATGACTGAAGTTCAAAGAGTTAATTTTAGTAATTGTGGCCGAATTACAGGTACATATATATATAAATACAAATTATTAGTACACTAATGTTTAATATTTATTAATACTTTTTCTATAATTTAGATTATGGTATGAATATTTTTAAAAGATTTTTAGATATTAGAGTTCTTGATCTTAGAGATACTAAAATTACAGACAATGGTTTAAAGTGTATTAAAAGTAATGTATCAATAATCATAAAAGTCAAGTACTATTATAATTATATATTAATATCATAATTATAGACTTTTTACAATTGGACGAATTATATCTTAGAAATACATCCATTTCCGATAGAGGATTTATGGAATTAACATATTTAACAAATATTTCTACACTGGATCTTTCTTATTGTAATATCACTGATGCCAGTATCGATGTTATAGCTTCATATAAGAAAATGAAATACTTATATTTAGGTGGAACACAAATCAATGATAAAAGTATTTTAACTTTATCAAAATCTTTATCCAATTTAATTCTTTTATCAGTACCAAATTGTCATTATTTAACAAATCAATCTTTATTTTCCATTACTTGTAAGTATATTTAATAATAAAAATGATAAAAATAATATTTATTAATAATTTAAATAAATAGATATGAAAGATAGTCTTAGAGATTTAGATATAAATCAAACTAAAATTTGTGGTATGGGATTTGTCAATTTAAGAAATCTTGGTAAATTAAATAGTATTGTTTTACCAGGTCGAGATTCATTGGACAGTAAATCAATTCAATATCTCAATCATTTGGTTTTGATTAGAAAATTGGATCTCACAGATTACAACAAAGTGGATGATATCAGTAGTTTGACAAATTTAAGAAACTTGGTGGATTTGTCATTGTCCAATACAAAGGTATCTGACTCTAGTATGGAAACCATTGCCTACTACATGAAATCTATTCGTGATTTACAATTGAGTAGAACTCTTGTGGGTAATGCAGGTGTTTCTTCTCTCCAAAACCTCAGTCTACGATCATTGACACTAAAGTCGACCAAAATCGATGATCAAGCCCTACTCTATCTATCTAATATAAAAACACTCCAAACATTGGATCTATCAAATAATGCCCTTATCACTGATCTCAACATGGAGCATTTATCAAAATCTTTACCAAATTTAATTTCACTTGATCTTAGAGGTACCAATGCCTGGACTTGCTCAAAGTACTTTAAGGACAATGTCGTCAGATCTCCAATCAAAGAAGTTGCAAGACCACCCCGTAATCAGTTTAATCATCATTGGGGTAATGACGATGAAGATGAAGATGGTGAATTTAATGAAGAAGATGAAGAAGATGAAGAAGATGAAGATGGTTTTTAAAAAAAAAAAGAGTAGAGTATTAGATTTATCAAAAAAACAACTATAATAAATTTATTTAAATTTCAAAATCCACCATAAGCCTTGATACTGAAGAAGAAGCTAACTAATAGGGAGATACCACTAGCCGTCTTCTTCAACAGGGGTTATTTTTGGATCTAAATTTTGAATTTGTTTTTTATTTTTTTTTTTTGGTGATTAGTTTGAATAATCGATCAAAATCACTTTGATTCGAGAAATAATTTAAAAGAATTCGTATGGCATTGTATTGCTAGAGTAAACGATGCTTTCTAAAATTAACATGACAATCCCAATAAAAAAACTTGAAATCATAACACAAAAGATCAGAGGAGAATTTTTTTATTTTTTATTAATAGGCTCTTGATAATATTTTTCATTTTCTATTGGATTTGATTGGGATAAATGAGATTTTATAACGATAGTTACAAGTTATTTTATAAAAAATTATAAATAAATTTTTTATCTATCTGAGTAATTCTTTTACCATGTTACTCATAGCAAATGGATTAGCATCTTGAGAAATAACTTCCCCATTTTTTCTAGAAATAAAGTAAGGAACATCTAAAATTAATTATTTTTGATATTGTTAGAGGTGAGCATTGTAGAGTAACCTTTGGGATAGTTATACATACATGGCACTGTATCGGCTATAGGATGCTCTTGCACATGATCAAAATTTACTTTGAGGAAATTAATACTTGGATTCTCTTTTGCCATTTCTTCAACTTTTGGATCCGTTGCTTTACCTATTATAGAAACAAAATTATCAGTTTTAATTTTGGAATAAAAAAAAACAAAGTGAAAAATAAACAAAAAACTTTTGTATAAGTTTGTTAAAATGATTATTTGTTAAAATGATAAAATTTAGAGTACAGTAGTGAACTTTAAATAAATAATAATAAATAAAATTATGTTATAACAAATAAAATAATTATATAATTTTAATCTAAAAATAGGAAAAAGGGTTGAAAACAGTGCCATTTTCTATATTTGATAAATGATGGGGGATAAAAAACTACCCGTCCATTAATTTGGTTGATGATAAACACCAAAAAAGTTTTAATAATTTAATTATTCATTATCCAAAGGCCACTAATTAGGATCAATCAAAAGATTGTGAGTGACTAACTATTTTAAGGGTTATATTTGTTTTTTCACCTCATTTCTGAATCAAGAGCAAGTGTAAAAGAAATTTTCTGTTATGAACTCTAGATGCTAGTGACATTTTGTCTACTTCAATAAATTTATAGTGATCACTAACAAGTCTGGTTGATTATCGAGTAGCCTTTCATTATCATTATACACTTAATTATCCATAAAAAAAAAAATTTCTTCTTTTTCAAAAAAATTGGGGTAAATTTTGATTTTTTTCGTTTTTTTTCACAAACCGATTATTTATTATTCATTTGCATATACAAAACATTGTTATTTGTTATATTTGTTATTAATTATTAAAAATGGGTATATCAGATATTACTAGGTTTATAAATAAAACTTACCCACAAATCATAAAGAACACTGTGCAAGGAGGAGGAGGAGGAGGGACTAAATATGAACATGTTTATTTTGATCTAAACAATCTTTTGTATCAATTCACAGTGGGAAAGAAAAAAGGAAATGCACAAAGTGTATTAAAAGGACTTAGATTTAGCTTAAGAAAACTTATTCTTCAAAACCCTCCAAGAAAATCTTTATTCTTGTGTTTGGATGGTCCAGGTCCACGTTCAAAAATGATTGAACAAAAAAAAAGAAGACTTGCTGTAACTATGAGTTTACGATATTATAAAGATACGTTAGATTAGATTAGATATATTAACATCACTGTACTCATAGAAAAGTGAGAATGCAAAAGTTATCTTTTTAGCAAAGAAACTATATTTAGAAAAACTTAGAAAGGAGAGTAACAAAGAGGAGATTGAAAAGGTGGAAAAGGAAATTCAACAAGATGAAGAGAATCAAGATGATAATGATGATGAGGATGACGAAGAGATTGATTTTGATTTTGAAAAGATTCTTAGAACCGAAGGTGAAGGTAAAATATTAAATCAAGGCTATCCAGATATTGATATACCAAATAGTATTTTGCAACCTGAAGATTTCTCTTCATTAAACTTTACACCAGGTACCCATTTTATGGTTGATTTAAAGAATGATCTAATCAATTTCTTAAAGACAAGTGACATTAGAACACTCTCAAAACTCAATGATATCTATATCTCTGGTGCCGATAGATTGGGTGAAGGTGAATGGAAAATTATTCAGCACATTAAAAAGATGAATCATCCTGTTGATTCTCCCATTGGTATTATTTCAAAGTAAGTGTCATAGATAGAACACACATAATAGAGAGCAATCGATATTAATACGACTACTTTATATATAATAGTGATTCAGATTTCATATTATACGGTTTAATTAATAATTTTAATATTACTTTTGTATCGCCTACATTTACAATCCATATTCCAACATTGAAGCAATCGATTCAAGATTCAGTACCCTTGTCCAAGGATCCTGAACAAGTTATTGTTGATTTTGTGTTTCTTTCTCTACTTACTATTGGCTCCGATTATTTACCCGGTGTCAGAGATTGGGGATTCGATGCAATTTGGGAACAATATCGAAAGACTCCTTTGGCTATATTTGATTTACAATCAAATACCATTAACCACAAAACATTGTTACAATTGATTGAAACAAATAGCAACAGCTCCCCATATTCTAACAGATATGGTGGCGGTAGTTGGAACAACAAAAACAAAAACAATGATACTGAATCTGAATCAACATTCTATTCAAACAAGCTATCGCAGTTGATCACCTTTAAAAACAACAGCTATCCAAAAGTAAATGGAGGTGTGATTAAAGAAATTGCCAAAGTGGTGCCTGGTCCCAGAGGCGGCTTTTCCTTGACCATCAATGACGTCGAGATTGATTCGCACAAGGATAAAATATCTTTATACAAAAAGTTTATCACCAAACAACATCCCTACTGGGAACAACATTTGCCAGTGATTCAGCAATCGCCCAAATATGTTTACAAGGTCGATCTTATTTTTGACGAAGTTAAATACTATGAAAAGACAACAACAACCGATCGTACTCCTTTAGCAACCAATGCAAACTCGTATGTCTATGGTCTACTTTGGCAAATGAAGTACTTCCAAGGTGTTTGCACAGATTTCAATTATTTCTATGCCTTTAACTCTCTGAAACTCCAAGAGATATTGAGTTGTACCGCTATTTTCAATGACATCAAGCCACCAGGTCCCGTTAAATCTTCTCCATTGATTCCACTATATTTTTCATTTGCTTTATTAGATTATTCTGTATGTTTAGATTAATGAAATGATATCTACTCTCATAATCAATACTAATCCAGTCACATCTCTATTCTATTATAGTCTAAATATTTAGTTCCATCAATATATCATCCAATCTACAAACTTCATCCATATTATAACTTAAAGAGAAACATTGCATTGAAATCATTTACCAAACAAGATCATTTGGATCATTTGGTCAATCTTTTGGATATTCACACCAAAAAAGGACCATTGGACGAAAAGTTTAAATCTCAACTAACGTTTAATCCAACCGTCTTGTTTAAAGTAAAAGGTGATAAAGTTGAAGAATATAAAGAATTAAATTGTCATCAAGCCATCGATACTCATCAATATGAACTTGTTAACACTCATAAAGACTTTAGTTTCCAAACCAACCCCAATGCTAGTTATCGTCCTTATAATAATCAACATCAACCCAAAAGTTTTCATCAAAATAATAATAACTATAATAACAATAATAACAATAATAATCAATCTACTCGTAGCCTAAGATATAGTTTAAATAACCTTAGTGTAGGCAGTCAAAAACAACAACAACAACATCAACCCATTGTTAATATTAATCAACCTATGAATCACTTTAAACAACAACAACACCAGCCACATGTTAATTTTAATCATCCTAATCACTTTAGACCATACCCACAACCTCAACAACAACAACCTCAACAACAACAACCTCAACAACAACAACCTCAACAACCTATTCAACCACAAGCCCCAAAAAGATATATTAGAAAAACAAAAGAACCCAAAGATACTACCACTACTACGACCACTACTAGTACTGCACCTGCAGCAGCACCTTTGAAAAAAGAAAAAAAAACTAAAACCAAAGAAAGCAATATTGAAGAAAAGAGACCTTCGACTATTCAACAAAAGAGTAGTGATAAACCACTCAAAAGAATTAAAACCTCAAACAACACTACTACAATAACCACTACTTCTCAACAATAAACTCATTTCTCTCTTTTCTACGAGGAAAAATTTTCACAGAATTTTTTTTTCAATTTTTAAAAATTTCAATTTTTTTTTTTGAGTTTTTGAATTTTTTTGTGTTTTCAGTCAGCTTTTACTCGATATCCCACATTGTTGTTTATGTATGACTGACTTGTAGGGATAACAACTAAACACAGACACATACGCACATTAATTTAGAAACAGATGAGTGACCTAGAGTGTTCAATCTGTTGTCTAGAGTTTTCAACCAATGGGGAGCTGCGTCCTCATAGATTACCTTGTTCTCATATATTTCATAAAAGTTGTGTTTATGAATGGGTAAGAGATAAAAAGAATTGTCCAATTTGTAGAAAAGAATTTACAAATTCAAAAGTAGATGATATTCTATGTTATGATCATGTGATTTCTTCTTTGATTGCTAAAATTCAAGAGATAACTTTAAAATCCACTCCTCCAACCACTCCAATTAAATCTGATTCATTAAATGAACAACCAATTAAAAAAGATATAGATAATAATAACAATAGTACTATTATTAGTATGGGTAATAGTAGTAGTAGTAGTAGTAATATAGATGACAATAGTAATAGTAATATTTCATCAACTTTTAGTATACAATCAATATTAAATAATAACAGTAATAATAAAGAAAATTATAGCGATATCAATAACAACCAAGAAAGAATAGATCCTAATAATGATATAGATAATAGTAATAATATTATTGATAATAGTAATCTAGAGAAATCAAATGTAAAAGATGTTTTAAATGATTATTATAATTATAATTATACAATGGGGAATGATTCAAAAATGTATTTTAGATTTAATTTGGATACCCAACAACAACAACAACAACAACCTGTAGATATAAAGCCAAACTCTATTAAAGGATTAAATGCTAGTATTCAAAAATATATGAACACTACCATTACTAATCCAGTAATAGTATCAACACCTGTTAGTGAATCAACAACACTACAACAACAATTTGATTCAACCTCAAAAACAACAGTCAGCACATTTCCAAATATGACAATTACAACATCTCCTGCAAATAGATCTATAAATAGTCATAAGCATAGTTTTATTAAGAGACCAATCTCTCACTATGATCAATGGGTATGTCATGTCTGTACAGCATTTGGTAAAGGATTAAGTGAAAAATACAATTGTCAAGATTGTGGTTTAGATGTTTGTAGATTTTGTGCCATTGAAAAACAATTTGAAACTAGTCCAAAGGCCCAATCAAATGGTCCATTTTATTCATCTTTACATCCAGATCCCTTGTATTTTATGAATGGTTTAGAAGTCTATGGACAAAGAGCCTATTGCAATGCTTGTAGTGCTCAATCCACCGATATTTATCATTGTACAACATGTAAAGTTTATGATTTGTGCTCCAATTGTATGGATAAAACTAAAAAAAGAAGTACTTTGAGTAATAATAATAATGAAATATCTCATCGTCATCATCATCATCAACATATTGATTCAACACCATTTGATATGAAAAATTCAAGATCTCTTCCAACTGAACTTACAATTGAACGTTCTAAATTTATTAAAGTTGAAAGTCCATTTCAAATTTATGATGAAATATCATGGAATTGCAATTGGTGCCATCAAAAATTTAGTGAAAGTTTAATAGTTTTCTACCATAGTGATCCTTATAGAGATTTGTGTTTGGCATGCTTTTATAAATACTACGCAAATTAATAAATTTTAATTTTAATTCTCATACCAAACATTATACAGTTTGTCTCAATAATTTTGAAAAAAAAAAAGTATTAAAAACGAACAATACATTTTTGGATATTATTGCTAGATATTTTTGGTGTCGTTGTTTGGGAATTGAACAACTTCCATCCCAATTCTCATCCTGGTAAAAATATTTGTGAAAAAGATCAGAATAAATTTTAAAATTTTAAAGTTTTTCTGCCAAATATGAGAAATGAAAAAAAAGATATAAATAGTCCGACATGAAGATCATTATAATTCATTTCAATATATATATTAGACCCAATGCCTTCATCAGAAATTCAATCAAAGATTAAGTTCTTTGAAAATATTCAAAAGTGTAATAATGCAAATCAAGTAATCAAAAATGTTATACCAAAAAAACCAAGTTATGTACCTGCAAAAATTAACGTAACGGAAAATGGAGTTTCTAGTATAAACCAAATGTATGTTGAGATAAAGAAGACAAATTTAACAAATGATACCCTTAAAATGGAAAAGTTGGAGGTAATCAATCCAAAATACGACCAAGTTAAAAAAACCACACCAGATACATTAAAAGATATGAAATATGTTGGGTATCATGGTAGTGATGCATATAATGATTTACTCGATCCAAATGTAAAACTTAGACCAACAATTTTTAAAGATAAACCTCAATGGGATGGCTTTTATTCAAGTCCAGATCCAATTGTAACGACAGGATACATCTCTTCAAAGGAAGGAGGGATCTTGGATGTCTATGCTTCCAAAGATACTCATGTAGTTAATACAAACCATACCATGGATAGCATAGAAGCAAATGCAGTGGCCAAGGCTGTTAACAGATCTCCACAACTTGGTGGAAGTGATGTCGTACCTAGTAAAAATATTCTCACTGGTAAAGAGGGTCCTCATCATGATCAGGATTTGAAAGTCGTTCTTCAACAACTGCTACCAAAGAGTTGAAATTAACAGATTCTTCAACAGTAGCCGGCTATGATAGAAAACAAGATAGGGCCACAATTGATCATCACAACCCAGAAACAGCTCCTTCTGTAGCACCTAAGACTGCCCCAGAATTCATAGCAAATGTAGCAACAGAGAACAAAGTTAATTTACAAAAAGCAAAAAGTGCTACGGTAAATGGTGGTAATGTTGTAATTTCAGGAGTTGGTGCATACCAAAGTGCTAAAGCCTTTTTTGAAGCTATGGGTAAAGAAGACAAAGCTCGAATTGCATTGACCTCTACTGGATTTGCCGCTAGTGCTGCCGATACTATTAGTACCACTGCCAAAGTTACTTCATCCACTGCTAAAGGTATTAGAAATATAATGTTGAAATCTGAACAACTTGGCACCGGAGTTGAGAAACTTACCTCATTGGCGGATAAAGCAACCAAAGCAACCAATGCTGTAAATAAAGTTGCTCTTCCTCTAGCTTTGGGCGCAGGTGCCATTGCATCTGGTATTGATATCCACCAAGCCTATAAAGAGCCAACTGCTAAAAATATAACAAAGGCTGTAGTTACTACTACTGGCACAGCAGTTACGACTACCTCAGCAGGTTTATGTGCATTTGGCAAAATCACCACCAAGGCTATGGGTTCGACAATGGGTGTAGTGGGGGTTGCAATGAGTGCATACTCAATATATGATGCCCTCTCTGATGAAACCAAATCTTCTAGCGAAAAAGCAAAGCAATGTACATCTGCTGGTCTTAATATGGTTGGTACAGCTCTTCTTTTCACACCTGCAGCACCTCTTGGTGTTGTTTGTATAGTAGGTAGTGTGGTTATGGATCTCTTTTGGTAATTTTTAGAGAATTCATATTTGTTTTCTCCTTAAATCTTTTGTAAATAAAAAAATGTAATATAGTATAAAGATTTTTCTTATTAGATTTTTAGAGTTCACAAGAGGATTGAGGTTTGTAGCCGGTGTCACTTGTGTATTCTTTATTCATTAAACCTTTAATACAAGGTAGGAAAAAAAAATAACCAATAAATAATTAAAGTATAAATGATAATAAAGATGATTATTCTTAACGTAACCCAAGCTTTTTTAGCTTCAGGTAAAACATGGAACTGTTAACAGGGATCGACTAATTAATTATTTTGATAGTGAAACATTTAATAAAATATCGATGATCTATAAGGTGTAGATCATATATATTGTATTATAGATGGAGGTTTGCCTATCTTCAAGATATCTAATATGACAACATGTGTGTGTTTGCAATGAGTGAATGTTTGTTTTTAAAAATTTAAAGTTTTTATGTTTTGAAAATCATGCCAAATAATGCGCAATGATTACCTGAAGATTTCTATCCGTTACAAATGACACCGTGTGACTAAAAGGACTAATTAAAAAAGATACCCCGATAAAGGAGTGTTATTCATAAAGAATCGACACCTGCAGGGTTCGAACCTGCGCCTCCGAAGAGAACGCCTTAGCAGGGCGCCGCATTAACCACTTTGCTAAGGTGTCATTGATGAAATTTCACTTTTTCATGACTATTTATGTGAAATTGTTAATACAAAAAAAAATATTTATGTGAAATTAACCCTCCAGCTAGCACTCGAAAACCTCAATACCAAAATCAATTACCTCCGTAGGAAAGAACTCAACCATCACCAGCCAGAAGGACCAAATCCATACTCCCCCAAAATAAAAAACAGCATCCAACAATTCCTCAAAACATGGGGTTCTCTCCCATTCCCCAATATCACCCTTCCCAAACACCTTAATGATGTCTGCCCCCAAGAGCCCACTATCCCCTATATGACTAAAACCTCCGTTTACTCGTCATCTTTTAATCTATATAATAAAAATTGAAGGAGGGACAAGATACAAAAATTTGTAATTGTCTACATCCTAATTAAAACAAAAAAAATGATGGATAGTCCCCAAGAGACCACTATCTCCATATTCGACGAAAACTTCGGATTACCAGTTATCTTTTAACATACCATAAAAATTGAAGGATAAAGAAGTTATTTTATAAAATACAGAAACAAAAATGTCATGTCAATTTAAAAAATAAGGAGAGAATTTAGATTTTGATGGGATCTATATGAGGATGGATTCATCGATTCAAAAAGGAACAATCAATAAAAAAATTTGACTCTTGTTATTTTTGTCGTAAAAAATATATAAAGCTTTTATAAATAAATAAATTATTTATTTATTTTCAGCATAACGATATATATCTTTATTTCCAAAGATATGAGTTGTTGGACTTGTTGGCTTGGGTTGAGATAATTGACTTAAAGCACAATTAACCATGCCTTTGGCAACAATTGAAACCTTGATGGCACCAATTAATTTTGAGAAATTATTTACTAACCATCTGTCATCGTTTGGCAATTCCCTATTCAAAAAACCAGGTCTCCAAATGGTTAAATTTGGGAATTGATCTTGTTTTAAAGTCTCTTCAACTTCACCTTTTGTTTTTGTATATAAAAACCAACTCTTGTGATTTGCCCCAATAGAAGAGACCAAGTGCATATTATCAATATTTGATTCTTTTGCCAATTGTGCAAACTTTACATTAAAATCATAATCAATGTGTCTAAATGCTTCCTAAAGTAACGAGTTAGTTTATATGAAGTAATTATCATTACGAGTAAAACACAATAACATACAGCTGAACCAGCAGCAGCACGAGTTGTACCCAAACAAGAGAATGCAACATCGTTTCCTTCAAATACTTGTTTATAATCCTCCATTTTTTCAAAATCAACCACAACTTGGTTTAGTTTTTCTATTTGTTTTATAATTTATTATTAATATAAGCATACAATAGGTAATGGATGACAACGGTATTTACCATTCTCAATGGAAGAATCAATTTTTCTAACAAGACTTGTTACCTTTGAAAAACTATTATTTGATAAAAGTTCTTGAACTAGTTTTGAACCAGTAGCACCACTTCCTCCGATTAAAATAGCTTTATGAGTAGTCATCTTGAATATCTGTATCTATAAAATTATCTCTATGAACCTGTGAAAAATAAATTAAATGAAAAAAAAAAAATTTCTGTTGTTCACACCCACACACTTTTACCCCTTGTTTTCTATATCGAGTAAACTTTTCGTCATTAAGGATGACCAAAAAGAATCAATAGATTCTTTTTTGACACAGAATATTCTTTTTAGTGATAAAAGTGATGATATCTTTTTTTATTTGTATTTCAGAGAAAATGAAAAAGATAAGATAGGATTGGGGGGATAAATAATCTATGAGACTGGGTAACCGTGGACACCAAGATTGGAATTTGGTTGTGGAATAGATAAAAGGATACTAGTCGATTGATTTAAGATTTCTGTTTGTTTTGCCAATGCATCTGTTGATCTTAACACCGATTCTGGCAATATATTGTCAAACTCGAGAGTTGTAGCTTGAGTTGGGAGTGGTGTACCTGTATGCTGAACATTTGGTGTTGGCGAGGTTAATAGAGTTGATGAATTAATAACTTGAGTTTCTTTGACCAAAAGAGCTGAAGAGTCACTCTCATGAGAGGATTCATGATCATTTGATAGAATGGCATGACCATCCAACAACTCTTGATCGTTGGGGGCTTGTTGTTCAATATCATTGATTTGTTGAAAAGAGCTCTTTCCAGCAAATCTTTTTGGATCATAATAGTAAATCATGGCCATGAGTATCGATTGGAAAATGGGTACAATGACATAGGTTGAGAATGCCATCCAATCAAATGGATTATGAAATGAGAGTGACAAAATGGAAAATACACCACCACAAAAATCCATAAATACAAATATCTTTGAGAGACCAACAGTTGATTTCGATTGATAGATAACGAGTATCTGAGGTAAAAATCCAATTGCCATCAATGAACTAGAGATCACTGTGCATGCTATTTCAAGAGCAAACTCATTTGATTTAAAGGATTTCATAAACATATAGATTCCAATTGAAATGATAAATGATAATCCTGTTACTAATCCAATAACAAATAATAGTTTTTTAATTGGATAATATCTAATATTAAGTCGTTGTTACTATATGTCCTGGATTAATTGTTATTATGATTATGATTATTCTATCTATACTTACTTTTCATAAAAAAGATATTGAAAAATAATAACCAAACAAAAGATAGAGAATGAGGATATTTGGATAATAAGAGCCGGTGCAGAATTCATAAATACGAGATAAGTAGCCAATACAACACCACAAGCATACCATGAAGAGAAACAAAGTGTGGACACACCCTTTGTACTCTTCATTTTAAAATTCAAATGAACTATTTAATCGTACAATATTAGTATTCGTATTCACCAGTGTATATGTATTACTATTCCTCTATTATTTCGAGTGTACTCACTTTGAGGAATTAATTGAATGGACCATATTATGGTTCCCAGAATACCAAAAAGGTTTGAGAGGACTTTATTTTCCATTGAATTTAATTAGACAGTCTGTGAATTGATGATTCTCTTTTATAGCTTAATCACAAACTTGTGGGATAAAAGTTGAAATATCTATTTCAAAATTGAAAACAGTAACAAAATAAAGTCTTAATAGTTGTGGAATTACTGCCAGTTTTTATTTATATATGTATTCTATCCTATGAAAGAAATGAAGCAAAATTTATAAGTGGAAAATAAACTTGCTCCTAAATTTCAAAAGTAGAAAGAAATAATAGTGTAAGAGAAGGGAGAGAAGGAAAGAGTGATAGGAATATATAAAAAAGATAAAAAAAAGAGTAGTTGATAAAATTGTAAATATGGAATATGCTTATGTGTAATGAAAAAGTAAAGAAAATAATGAAGTGAAATCGGTAGGGTGGTAGTTTTTATAAAGAAAAAAAATGATTTATGAAAAAAAATCAAAAAAATCAAAAAAAATCAAAAAAATCAAAAAAAATCATGACATATTTTCCAACCTGATGGGTATAAATAAAACCCGACTCTCTCTTTATTTTAAGCATAAGCTCTAAGCAGCTTATTAAAAGTTCATTTTTAAATTGTTCTTAAATCTATAACAACATTGCATGTTTAAATTTCTAAAATGATAATTTTTGTTAACAGAAAAATATATGTGTTTAATAATGTATACTAAATATGGTTGTACAAATTACAAAAGACAGAATTTATTAAAATGTAGATCTATTAAACACTGGTGTACAATAATGGGTGAGTTTTTGACAATTGAGCTTTAGTCTACATCTTGGTAGAATGGATCTGTTTTTTAGTTTTATTTTTGTTTTTTTTTTTTTCTAAATTAACCACTTCACACACATACTTTTGACCTATTTTCAAACTTATCCGCACTCGCTCAAGAAAACACAAAGTGAGATTTTTAATTTCCCCCACCCACCCCCACTTTATTTGAATATACTTAAACATATTATACTTTCCTTTAAATCAGCTACTATTAAGTACACAACAAGATTAAAAATCTACCTATTGGTATTAGTAATGATCCTTATATAAATATAATAGTACAAAGCGTACCCACACACCTCTAATGAGCAAAAATACCAATAAAATTATATTTTTTCAACTCTAAAAGATTAAATCTCACATATGATTTTTTGATTGAACACACCCATCACACTTTTAACACACTCTCTAGTGTGTGTACTATCTTTTTTGTGTTACAATATTAAATTCATTTTTAAAGATGATTTACAACCCCCGATCCAACCCTCTCTGTTCTGCCTGTCTTTTGTTTCTCATCAAGAATATCTAATATAATACTCTTCTTCATAATGGATCAAATCCAAACATTATTAATAAAATAAAAAAAAAACGATTTATCCAACATCACCAAATATTGTGTTGTTTAATTTTAAAATACAATTGTTTTGATTTTTGTTTAAATATTTATTGTTATAATAGTTTGTGTGTTGAAATAAATATCTCTTTTTAAATTTTTATACCTTGTCCTAATTTAATCTTTTCCTGTTGTGAAAAGAAGAAAAAAAAAAAAAAACAAATGACAGATCAAGATTTCAATCAAGGATTTTATCAAGATTTACCAATTCCAACTATTGTAGGAGAAACAGATCATAATAGTAATCAAAACTCGAGACAAGCATCACCTTCATTTAATTTTGAAAATAATTCATATAATCCTACACCAACATCCTATGCACTACCACCTAGCAATGATAAAATATTTATAATAAACTTACCAGGGTTTGGAAATCCTGTTGGTGCACCTGGTGGTGGAAAAATTCATAGGGGTCATTCATTGTCAAATTCAATTGGATATATATTCAAGGTACTAGGTGTACCTCTCATCACAACATTTCTTACGATACTCATTCCAATGATTACACCCAAAAGTGGATTTCTTCATATGTTTCAATACACTTTAATTTATATTCCAGTGGTATCAGGTTTACTATCTGCTTTTCTTGTAGGATGGGCTTCAAAATTTAACAAGAATTTAAAAAGTAAGATCTATATTCCCGTTGCATTTAATATGATTTTCTCTGCTATTACTTTCTCCTTGATTAGTGAATACTCTTCATCTTATCCACCACCTATTATCATTTCTTTGGTGTTTGTTGAAAATGCGGTCACTGTACCAATCATTATCTACTTTCAATCAAGTCAAAGATTCAATATGGAGTATTTGAAATCATTTTCCAAGTATTTGGTGTTTATTGCCTTGGTTCTCATGTCTCAGATGTTATGTCTATCATTTGCCATTCTATTTTGCTATATGAAGGCTCAGTTGGCCATCATGTTAATCTACTTCTTTTTGGTTTTCGTCTTTAATCACTGTCTCTTGTGGATCACCCGTTCGGCCACCAACAGAACCCATCACAATATTATCTCTTATTGGATCGAGACCTTGTCAGAGGGAACCATTTGTTTTATGTATGTCAACTTTACCAAAACCAATTTCCTCATCCTCCTCTTGGTCAGAGTGATTTTAATGAGTCGTTATGTCTTCTTTTTGTCTGACAGATACTGGAATCTCAGAACCTCCATCAAGGACCACTCTGACAAATCCAAACAAATGTCATGGCTCAACACCAACAGATACCTCTACACTGGTCTGTCATTTATTTTCCCAACATCAATGGACAGAGACGAACACAAGACTCGTGTAGTTGATCGTGTATTCTACACTTTTCTCGCCTACTGTTCTGTGCCCCTCCTCTATATCCTCTTTGCTGTGTGTCTCAGATTCTCCCACAACTCTCAATTCTATCCATTCAATATCGACATGGAGTCATTTATGTTGGTGGTGATCTATGCATTCTTTTCCAGTTTTCTTTCATTTATTGTTTTCTTGGTGGTTCGTTATTTATTGCAAACAAATTTTGAAATCAGTGTTTTGAATCATCCCATCCAGTTGATGAAATTAAATTGCTATCTCTTGATGTTTTCAAATTTCAGTGCTCTACTCCTTCCAATTACATTTATGTTATACAATAACAATGTCTATTATTTAGTAAATTCCTTAATTATTTATTATTATTAAAACTCTTTTTTTCTCCAAAAAAATATTAAAAATAAAATAAAAACACAAATTAATCATTAATTTAGTATATCTCCCAACTATATGGAGATTCATTAAAAATATATTTATATTTAGAAATATAATAGGAAAAATAAATAATTTCATACAAAAATACCCCCACCCACTAATCAATATACCTGTATCAATACTACCATCCACACTTTCTTTGAAAACTGGGTGTTATACTAAAAGAACCTTGACTAAAGCGTCGATGGAAATTCAAACACTCTTTCTCTATTCCCACATTCTCATTTGAAATATTTGATCTCAATTTACAAGGCAAAAGAAAATAAAAAATTAATAAATTAAAAAAATCATCTCAAATTTTGAAGAGTCTCTGCACAAATACGGAATCGATAATTTTTTTTTTTTTTATTTTAATTTTTCTCATTTTTTTTTTCCACCAAAATTTTATGTTTTTTGTTTTTTTTTTGCAAATACACCTCACAAGACACACATAGATATTTTTGTTTTTATTTCCCTTTGTCCTCTTTTAGTTATATATATATAATTGTAAATACTCACTTGGTTGTCATAAACAGCAGCTTAAGCTCATATATATATTATCTATCCCTCTCTCTCTCTCTCTCAACCTTTTTATTCTTTTGTATATTCTTTACACTCCTTTATATCGTATATCAAGTTACCTAGGTCACTTTTTGAAATACTTTATTTTCAAAACTATATAATTCAAAAATGAGTCATCATCATCATCACGACGACTATCATCACCACCATCACCATCATTGCAAGAGCACCTTTTTAGCCTGTATGTAAACTAAAACCCTATTATATATTTCTCTCTATGTCTCTAACTCAAACTGATTATTTACCAATATCTAGATGTTTTGTGGTTTTTCTTTGGAGTTTTCGGTGTCCATCGTTTTTATTTAGGTCGTCCAGTCTCTGGTTTTATTTATCTCTTTACTTTGGGAATTTTTGGTTTGGGTTGGTTATTTGATATCGTATACATCCCACACATGGTCAGACACTATAATAATCACCATTTCCCAGAATCTACAGTTGTCGTAGCTCCATCACCAATCATTTACCAAATCTCACCAGAAGGTGGTCAAAGATATCCATATCAACCACAACCATACTATGCCTCACCATATCAACCACAACAACAAGCTGCCTATCCACAACCACAACAAGCTGCCTATGGTAACAATGGTTCTCAAAACTACAATACCCAACCATACAACCCACCCCCATATCAACCATAAATACTTTTTGTGTGTATAAATATATATAAATCTTATTGATTTTGTTTACATTTAGCTTTATTTATATCTCTTTTCTCTCTTTTGAACCAAACTCCAAAAGAGTGAGAAAAAGAAAAATCCAATAAAAATCAAAATCAAATTAAATTTAAAATTTAAATTCTATAATAGATTTGTGTTTAATGACCAATTTAACTTGACTTGGTGATCTTACATGACGATGTTTTATCATCCAATCGATATTCATGATATCATTGTACGTTAAAATATTCTTATTCTTGTATTTCTCTTCATATCCTTTTTAGATAAATATAGATAAATCTAGATTTCAGCTTATTCACTCTATTGAACATTTCAAATACACTTTTGTGGATAGCTTTATGAATCGACCTACCAATTTGGATTGGAGTAATATATAGATACAGACATGCTTATCACCAAGAAAACTGATACTTTGTTCAATTGAAAGAAGACCTTTTACAGTAAATAATTAATAATGCGGAAATGACTGCATTATGTTGTGGTGATAGAGCTCATTGATAAAATATTTTCTTTCCTTCTGATTTCTACCGATATTTACTGATTTCCATTTCCCATATGATTCAATTGAATTGGGTGACCAAGAAACTACTTGGAAATAAATCTTGAAAATTTTTAAAAAAAATCAAAATTTATTGATTTTACGCGGAATGTCTCCAATTGGAATAGAAACAATCAAACACAAAGACACACACATATAGGCATATACACATATACACACCTAGAACTACATTATACTCGATAGATATAGGGATAGATATAATCTAAATCACTATTACTATCATCATAATGAGTAAAGATAATACACCAAATGAATCACCCTATGAAATATTAGGTATACAACAAACAGATAATCTAGCAGAAATAAAACAAGCATATAAAGTATTGGCATTAAAGTTTCATCCAGACAAGAATCCACATGGCGTAGATAAATTTCAAGAGATCAATAAAGCCTATCAAATCTTATCTAATCCTGAAACTAAATTGTTTTTCGATTCGTTTGGTTACGAAGGTTTAATGTTTAATCAAAAATTCAGCTCTGCAACCGATAGCAATGGTTCTGAATGGATCATATCCATAGCATTTTGTTTAATATCTTTAGTCATTGATCATTTTTTCAAAATTTATATAGAATGGTAATAATATATTAATACTAGTGTTTGAGAGGCACTTAAGTCTGTAGTACTAACACATATATATACTACTACTATAGGATATTTGTATCATTATTTATATTATACTTTTTAATATACTCTAGTTCACAATTGGGTTTCTTGTTTTTTATTTATATTGGAGGAGCAAATATATTGTTGTACTTTGTGTTTCCTACAAAGCTGATACCTTTTGTGACAAATTTTATCATCTATGGTATTGTATTTTTATGGCCCAACATCACGAAAAAGAACTCTTCCATCACAGTGACGCTGTGGTTCTTTGTCATGTTTTTCGACTCTCTGAGGGATATTGATATCAGTCAGAACTGGCTTTGGAGAATACTCAGTCTGAATATTATTATCTTTGGCACGATTATATTGTTGTTGCTCGGTATCTATGTGCTCAAGAAACCAGAGACGGGTCCTTCGTTTTACTCGAATATCATTGCATTGATATTCACCTCACTCAACAACTCGGACTTGGACATCAGCATCTACCTCATCTTTTGGTGTCCAATCTGGTTCCTCGATTACCTGTCGGGCCGTCGTATCGAGTGGCTCATCCCACCGGCCTTTTGTGTGGTGCAGTTGATACTGTTTCAATCGAGTTTTATAAAGATCATTGTCCCGCTGATCCTATCGACCACTGGCGTCTACTATTTGATCCCGTCGAGCATCTACCAGTTTTTGTCAAACTATATCATTCACTTTTTATTCCACATGGTCATCTACAAGGCCAACGTGGCGCTGATCAACAACAAAGACACACTCGACCAAGATCAGAAATCCAAACTCCTCGTCGAAAAGTCTGTCAAGCAATTTATCACTGGCTTCATATTCATTTTCATGCAATACTTTTTAAACTTCTCTACCTCTGAATGGTTGTTTATCGGCTCACTTTCTTTGGGCTACTCGTTATTGATTATGGCCGAATTGTATTTCTTTTCCTTTTCAATTAAATCCTCAACCGAGAATGCCATTCAACCTTATATCCCAAATATGAATAATAACACTAGCAGTAGCAGTAGTAGTAATGCTTTTGATTATCAACATCTATACCAAAATAATAATAGCAATAGTAATGATACACAATCAACAGATAAAAATGTAAATAATAGTAATAATAGCGTAAATGCAAAGAGTAGTAGCTCATTGATTAAAGTGTGTCAAACTTGCTTTCATAAAAACCAGAATAACAAACCATTGAGAAAGTGCTCAAGTTGTAAAATGGTAAATATAATATATAGATAAACAGATATTATAGATATGTTTGTGTTTACACACCACTACAAACTTTTACTAACTAATAATATTATCAACTCTATAATCAATGTATTAGGTATATTATTGCTCTAAAGAATGTCAAATTAAGAATTGGAGTTTTCACAAAGCTATCTGTAGACCGCTCACCAGTGCCAAGTAATAAGTAAAAAAAAAACTGAAATATTCCACTAAATTTGAAAAATAAACCATTGTTTTTTTCATATGTTTTTTTTTTGATTTTATTTTTTTTAATTTTTTTTTGTTTATATAAATAAATCGTATTGTAGTGAATATTATTCAGATCATTTACATATTACACACACCCACACACACACATATATATATACCAACAACAACGACATACACACAATACTTGTATAAAATCTAAATATACTTACCTATTTTCAAGCTTGAAATATTACCACACACACACTTTTACACACACACATAATCACAATCCCTAGGTTTTTTGTTTTTTTTTTTCTATATATATCATATACGACACAGAATGCAGTCTATTTCTTTTGATACATCATTGCTTGAAAAGAGAATGGCTAAAGTAGAGGGTAATTATTATTGTTGTTGTTGAAAACACATGATAACATTGTTTAATTTTCATCAACACTAACATGCAACCAACAATACCTTATAGTTGATCCTAGATTTAGAGCACCTACCGACATGGCTGTGAGGAAAAAAGTACCTACTCTATTTGACAGTGGTACTAAAAAAGGTATACTCATCATCAATATGATTTCGCCTAATAAAATACTAACATACAGATAACATAACCAGCACCACCAATGCCAAGAAAGAAAAGTGAGGAAAGTAGTAGCAGGGAAAGTAATAATAATAAAACATCAACACCATCTAAACCAAGAGAAACAAATACTCTAAAGAGACCATCAATTGCAAAGACTGAGCAAGAAAAAGTAAGTATACAACACTACCTCTCTCTATGTTCATATCATCTCATGATTTCTCAATAATATACTCATTGTTTGTTTATTCTATATTAGAAAAAAGAGTTTGTAAAAGAAAAACCAATCATTGATAAATCGAGTGCAATTTGGACAATACCAATTAAAAAGAAAGATGATGATAAATCAGATAAACCAGATAAACCAATTAGTAATAGTAATGGAAGTAAAAGTAGTAGTAGTAGTAGTAGTAATGGTAATAGTAGCAGTAGCAGTAGCAGTAGCAGCAGTAGTAATGGTAATAGCAATCATATAAACAATTATTCAAGACCTAATTTTAAACCATCATCGTCATCATCATCATCATCATCGTCATCGTCATCATCAATAAAATTACCAACACAACAAACATCTATTCCACCAAAAATCAATAAACCAATCGAATCAACAGTGAGATTTAAGCCATCTGCTCAACCTATAACCAAAATAACAACACCAACCCCACCACCACAACCAAAGTATCCTAAAACCAAACCAGCAGCAGTTTCTACACCATCATCATACTCGAAAAAACCAGAATATAGTTCTCCATCCTCAACTCTATCAAATGCAAAAAAGAAAATCGATAGAGATCTTACAGTTAATCCATACTCTACACATGGTTTATCACCCACCACCCTCAAACCTATCACCACATCCCCAACAACTACCTCAACAACAAGCACATCAAGACAACAACCAGCAGCTACAGATAAAAAGAAAGGATGGTTTTTAACAGAAGGACCAACGAATATACTCGGTGCACCAATTAATTCACACTCTGCTATGGCTAAATCCATACCAGCGGTGCCTAAATCTTTTCCTACACAACAATACCTCAAACCTTCTGCATCCATTCAAAGTCCAGCCAAAAAACCACCACCCTCACTATCTCATCTCAATGGAAAAAAGAAACAGAGTAGATATTCAGATGATGAAGATGATTATGGCGGTAGCAGTAGCAATAATAATAGATATAGTAACAATAGTTATAGTAGCAATAATAGATCAACACCATCCTACTCAAACAATAAACGTAATAGAAACTATTCAGATTCAGAGAGTGAAGAAGACTATGACGACGATTTTGTAGTAGACGACGACGATTCAGATGTTAGCGATGCTGATGAAAATGAAGTTAGATCATTCTTTAATCGTATGAAGAAAAGAAGATATAATGCAATGTTGGACGATGACGATGGTGATATCATGGAAACTCGTGGCGAAGATCTAGAAAGAGAAGAAAAGAATTCAAGAGCTCTAGGTAAAAGAGAAGATCAAATCGAAGAAGCAAAAGAAAGAAGAAAGAAAGCTGAAAAAGAAGAAAGAAAAAAGAGATCAACCAGATAATAATAATAATTACTATTTTTATCTATATATACAATGTTTATTTATTTGTTTTTTTTTTTTTTTTGTTTTTTTTTTTCTATATGCATGCGCACAAAAATAAAATCTATATTCATTCATTTACACCAGAAGATCAGAATAGGTTTTTCTTTCTGTAAGGGGTAAGAATTACATATACTTTGAATTTTCATTGAACACCCAAATCATGATTTGGTACAATGCACTTTTTTCGCAATCGAATCATCACAAAATATCAAAAAAAAAAAAGATCAACAAATCTAAAAATGACCTTTCGAAAAACTGGGGACGGAAAAAAGATCTTTTTTTCACAACCAAAACAACTGTCGCGTGGACATAATACCGTACGGTACGACAAAAATTGTGTGAATTGGATAAGTTTAAAAAATAAAATCGAGACATATATATGTATTTATTGAGGATGACATCTATTGACTTGAGGTAAAGATTGTCTAAATTCATTCTTGAGAGATCGCTTTTTCTTTTTAGAATGATCAGGAGTGTTTGGAGTTGAAATATCTTCAATTTCAGAGTCATCTTCATCTTCATCTTCGTCATTGTCGTTGAGATCATCTGTACCTGCTGTAATTGTGACTGCTGATGATGTGGTTTTAGTTTCCATTTCAGTTTCATTGTTGACTACATTTTCGATATCACTCTTTGAGAAAACAGTACTCTTTGTTCTCTTTTGAGCTTTTGAAACTTCTCCTACCCAATTAACTTTAAATATAACAATTGCAAGACCAATACAAATTAAAACTAAACCACAACATAAACCCCACCACAAACCAGTTACACCTCTATCGCCTACAAATGTTAATCTAATAATTGTACAAGTACTTTGTTAATACCCAAGTGTTGAATCAATTTGTTTGTTAGTTATTATACATACAAAACACCAACTGGAATAGCAATAACATAAAAAGCAATAAAGTTTGCAATGGCACCAGTAATGACTCTACCCATACCTCTAACAATACCTTGGAAAATTGTTTGGCCACCATCAAAAATTTGGAAAAGTGCAGCAATTGGGAGAATAGTTGCAGTCATGTCAACTACATCTTGTGCATCATCTATATTGCTTATATAAATATAACCAATTTGATGACGTAATGTATATTGAAGAACAGCAATGATAACCATGAAGAACAGTGAAATTGCAAAAGCTATCCAAGATACTCTTTTTGCCCTTGCTTCTTCACCCTGTCCCAATAGTTGACCAACTCTAACTGAAACTGCAATAGCTATACCACTCGGGAATTGATAGGTAAGCATAGTAAAATTATAACAAATCGAGTGTGCATCAAGAGGAATATGATTCTCGGGGTCGATCAATCCTGCTAAAATTGTCAAAATTTCAAATCCCCAACCCTCTGAAGCATGCTGAATAGATGCTGGAACACCCAACTTCAAGTATTCTTTAAATCCTTGAAGTGTTGTACATTCCCACGACCATCCACTCCATGTTTCTTTGTATAGCTTAAAACATATAATAATTCCTATCATCAAAAAGAATACTATAATCCTCTGTATATACATATATTAATATAGATTTTGATTAATAGTCGTAAATAAAAACACATACAGATATTGAAGTTGCCAAAGCACTTCCTTTGATACCAAGAGTTGAATAACTATCGTTAACTCCAACAACTAAAACATAATTAAATAAAACATTTAAAATATTTAAAACTACACCAACGACAATGGATGGCCACATAATACCTTGGCCTTGTAAATATTTTTGTAAAACTACCATTTCAAATGCAAACCATAGGCCGGGTAATAAAAGTAATGCATATTCAAATGCCAATTGAGCTGTGACCTCTTCAGTATTTACACCTATTAAAAACTGTTTGGTAACACCAAAAAGACCTGCTACAATCACACAAGAAATCGTTGAAACAATTGAGGCTCTTTGAACTGTAAGTCCGACCATTTTAACATTATTGGCACCATAAGCTTGACTAACCAATGTATCCATTGCATTTGCAAGACCAGTACCAAGTGCCATCGTACAATATGTCCATGTATTTGCTAACGCTGCTCCTGCCAATTCTTTAGCACTTAGACGACCCTAGTTATTTTTTTTTTTTTTTTTTTTAATTTAGATATATGTGAGAATCAAGTTTTTTGATTACTTACAACAAAAATAAGATTTACAAATAATGGGGCAACATTGTTTAAAAGATTTGAGATGATAAGTGGCCAAGACCACCTCATTAATATTTTAAATTCTTTTTCACTAAGCTCCCATTGGAGTTTGGCAAACTCTTTGATTTTAATAAAGAATTTGGCAAACTGTTTGATTTTATGATTAAAACTATACATTTTGATGTTTTTGACAAATAAACACTTGTATATTACTAATAATCAGAACTATATCAAAAGTTCTTTATTTTTTGCGAAATTATCTGGACAACAAAAAAAAAAAAAAAGGGTAGAAAAAAAAAGTAGGGAATTGGGCCTAGTCCATATAGATTTAGAGAAATGTGTGAAATTGTATAGATTCTCGAGAGATATATAAAAGGAGTGAGATATGATTCAAAAATGAATTGTTTTGAATTTGAAAATGTGTTGATTGAATTAGATAATTTGATTATCTAAAAATAAATAATTAATATTACAGGGTTATTAGTTGTACAAAAGACGTTAAACAATGTTTGTTTTTCTTCCTTCTCTTGTTTTTTTGCCAATCACGAAAAAAAAAAGTTGTGGAGAAAAAAAAAAAAGGGATCTACTTTTTTTTTTTGTAAAGGGACGCAAGGCTTGAACACCAAGTGGAAAAAAAATATGAAAAAAAATCAAAAAAAAAAAATTAGTTAAAAAATTCGCATATCGAAAATATCCCACCTCCAAATTTGTCAGATTTTTTATGATTGAAAGGTAATTTGTTTTTTTATAAAAAAATTTTCATTTTTTTGATATTTTGTCTATTTTTACCATCGCAGAGACAATCAATTGCCTCAAATCTTCATATCTTATATTTCTCGAGTAATTTTATAACGAAAACTTGTGTGCTATGTGGCACTTTGGATTCAAATGTAACCCTATCTTCAATATTTTGAACACTTCGCACTGGATCCACAGACACACCCCTTTGTTTTGTGAACAATGTGTGTTTTGTGTTCTTGCTTCTTCTTTTTTTTCAACTCCACCAACATCACGTTTAGATTTAAACCTTTTTTAAATCAACATCATCATATCTATTTTCTAATAATTATGACGCTAAATCAATCAACTTGTTTTTTTTTTACCTTTTTTTTTAATGGAATCCCAAACCCAACTAATAGTTTTAGATTTTTTTTTTTTCTTTTTTTGTTTTATTTTTGTTGATTGATCAAACTGTGGCATTACTAAAAGTAAGCATTTGCACATAAAAGGAATTTTAAATATTCCCATTTTAAATCACAAAACAACAGTGTTGTTATTATAATATTTGTGTATTTGATTATGACGATTTATTGGGGACTGAGTAGTGCTGGAGGAGAATGAAAAAAAGAATCAACAATTACCTATTATTTTTTAAAAGATAGATTTTTATTTAATATTAAAAGACGAGTCAATAATTTAATTCAAATGTTTTTTAATTCATTTGAATTAAACTGTCGGCAGTTTTAATAGGTTTTTGAAGGAAATCATTCATTCCCACTTGAAGACATTTTTGTTTATCCTCATAGCCAGAGTTTGCAGTCAATGCTACAATGATGATATGAGGATGTTTATGAGATGGCGGTGGTTTGATTGATTTGTTCTTTTCAAGATCTCTAATGATTTTAGTTGCCTCAAATCCATCCATTTCTGGCATTTGACAATCCATTAATATTAAATCATATTCTTCAGATTTAACTCTATTGACTGCCTCTATACCATTGCTTGCAACATCAAATTTAAAGTGACTATCTTTTAATAGTTTACTAAAGATTTTGATATTGACGGCATTATCTTCAACTAATAATATCTTTTCTGTTCTTTCTTCAATTTTAGGTTGTTGTTGCGGTATTGATCTATGTTGATCTTTTGCTTTACTACTACTACCACTACTAATGTTATTGCTATTGGTTGTAGTAGTGGTTGTAGTAGATGGATGGGGAGGGGGTAGAGGTAAAAGTGCATGACCATTTCCTCCATGAGCTTGAATATTGTGACTAGATTTATGTTTTTTTCTAAATTCCTCAACGGCACTACTAATATCATCATCTCTACTTCTCAATGTAGGTGTTGTGGGTAAAGATTTAGAAGGAAGATTGGGTGGATGGGGAACATAGGATGGAGGTAGCGGCAATTTAAAGGATGGTGATGTTGGTGATGATAAATGATGATCATGATGGGTAATAGTACTGCTGCTGGATACTGGTTTACTCAATAGAGGTGAAGTTGCAGTACTATGTGATCTACTATCCATTGAACGCTTAAAGTTTTGATGATGAGACTCAATTTTTTGGTAAACAGACTCCATGTTGATTGGGTAGTCTGCAGTATGGTTTTGTTCATCAAGAGCTGGGTCAGGTAAAAGACTACCATTTAGAGAATCATTAAGAGAGGATCTTCTTGAATTGGGGCTTAGAATCAACGAGGATGGCGAAACTTGAGCTCGTTGGCAGGGGACTGGTGAGCTAATGGGATCAAGATTCTTTATTTGTTCAGCATTCTCTGCATACGAAACTGGACTTGTTACAGTTGATACTTTTTGAGATTCAGAGGTAGATTGTTGTCCATCTATGCCAAAACCATTTTTAATTGGTGTTACATTTAGAGAGTCTATGAAAAAGTTTAGAGTTTCCACATGATAGAGACATTTGACAATGTCAGAGAATTGACAAGGTTTGGGGAATCTACCGTCAAAGACTTTAAATTGTCTTCTATCTTCATTTGGATTCTCCATCAAGATAAAAGAGAATTTACGATCTTTTGGTGTGTTTACAGTCGTTTGGTTGATATCTGGACAACTTGTGACAACAACATAGACTTGATTGAGATTCTTTGATTTGGAGGTCAAAGTGGAGAGATGTTCGTCTAGATCTGCTTTTGAAGAAAGTTCAACACAACTAATATTTAATAAACCAAAAAACAATACAACTGATTTTCTAACATAAGGATTGATGTCTAAAACAATGCCAATGACGCCGTTCATATATTTCTTTTTACCTATTGGTTTGCTGATACCTGGAATCTCTTGTCCTAAAGAAATCGCACTACCAAGATTTTGAATAGTAAGTGTTGGTAATGAGGGTGCTGTACATTTAACTGTAAATGAAAAGGTTGATCCAACCCCAAATTCACTTGAAACATATACATTCCCTCCCATCATTTTACATAATCTTTTACAAATACTTAGACCTAAACCTGTACCTTGGTATTTTCTTGAATTGCCACTATCAATTTGTGAAAATGCCTATTGTTATAATAATTTTTAAAAGTTAGAATCACATTGTCAGGAAATGATGTAAAATAAAAAAATAAATACAGTAAAAAGGTTTCCTATATGTTCTTGCTTAATACCAATACCAGAATCTTCTACTTCAATTCTTAATGTGATTTCTTTTTCTATTTGTGAATCCAATTTCACTCTAACACAAATTTGACCCTTATTTGTAAATTTAATAGAATTTGATAAAAAGTTTAATAATATTTGTTTAATTCTTCCACTGTCTCCATTTAAAAGAATTGGCACATTCCCATCAATAAACAAACATAGTTCTAAATTCTTTTGATAAACATTTTTGCTTACAATTCTAATACTATTGTCCAACATTTTTAATAAACTAAAATCAAATGTAACAATTTCCATTCTACCTGCTTCAATCTATAGTTTTTTATAAAAATTATTAATATCTAAAGTTAATATTATTTTTTAATAATAATTACTTTGCTGTAATCTAAAATATCATTAATTAGATCCAATAAATAATTTCCAGATAATTTGATACAAGTTAAAAATTCTTTTTGAGTAGAATCTAAATTTGTTCTTTCTAAAATATCAGCAGATGCTAGCACACCATTGATTGGGGTTCTTAGTTCGTGACTAACAGTTGTGAGGAAAATAACCTTTGCTTCATTTGCAGCCTCTGCCTTTCTAAGTGCCACATCTGCCTCTATCAATTGTTTTCTTCCTGTAATATCTATAATTGAAATAACATCAACTGGTTGGCCCCCATAGGTAGCTTTATTTGTTCTAACCTCGACTTGAAAAGTCCTACCACTAGAATCGATTGCTGTAGTTTCTATTACACCAATATCTCCTATATCTAAAGTTTTATTTCCATCATGATCAAACATTCCTTCTAGAGCTGGTAAAAATTCCCAAATTCCACTTTGTACTGGATACAACATATCGTTTAATTTAATTTGAAAGATTGATTCAAATGCGGGATTTGCATCAGAAATTAAACCATCTTTATGAACAACCAGTGCTTCATTACTAATTTTAAATAAACTTTGAATTCTTGCTTCCTTTCTTTCTATTTCCTTTAAATCAATTGATGATAGTATTGAATACATCATTAATAATAAAAATACTATAACAATAGATCTGATACTTTCACCATAACTATCTTGTCCCTATTTTTAATTTTAATATATTAGATTTAAATAGCACCCTATCAAATTTACACTACACTTACATCAATTAAAACATATTTATTAGATGCATCTATATAGGCTCCCATACTTATATAGGCAACAGCGACACATAAAGTTAGAGATATAGAATACAATACCGAGGGAAATAATAAAGGAACGGCTATCATAACTAAAACATCCCAAGAAAACTCAAATTTTGTTGTCGGATTCCCTCTTGCGATTTCCACAATCTGAGCAGTAATGTTGATAGCTGTACAAGTAGCAATCAGCAAAAAGCTAGTTAAATAGAGATAGTTTGAGGTTTTGCCCATTATATATAGTAAAATGGTTATTAAAATACCCGGTGAAAAAATATACCATATATCATGTTGAAGTATAGTTGCCAAAATAAAAATGATACACATCACTATGCTTAATAAATTCAAAACATGTGCTCTTCTATAAAATACTTTTGAGGTGTAGTTTGATCTACTAGTTGGTCTTAATATCCAACTGGCAAATCTCCAAGGATATTTTAAAATGAAAAAATATTTTGAATTTATCAAATCATTGAATAATGAATCAAAATATCTATCGAGAAAATTTGAATTTGAAACGTTGGCTGTTGTTGAAATATTATAGTTTAAATGATTGATTGTATGACTAGATTGGTTAAATGCACTATTTGATATAGAGCTTGTTAATTGGTTATTGTTTAATTGTCGATTTCCTTTTACTTTTTTTTTGATCCTATTTAAAATATTATGATGGGTTTTTGGGGATTGAGTGAATGAGAATCCACTGTTGATAGTTGACCTATAGGATCCTAAATTAGGTGATGAATTATCATTTGTTTCTTGTCCTACCTTGGACGATTTCCCAGATTCTTTACCAAATTTTTTAGCGCTTGAATTGTCATTTGGTGAGGGTGTAAAAATTGATTGGTTCATTTTGTGTGATTTATTTGGTTGGGGTTGAGTGGTAGTTGGGGGAGGAGTATTAGTGAAAAGAGTTTGGTCAAACTCTGAACCACCAGACATTGATGAACCCGAATACCTTTTGTTTGAGTTTTGTATACTATTATTACTAGTGTTTATTGGCCTCATAGGCACCGCTGTTGGATTATTTAAATTTGGTGAATTTTCTGATGATTTATATATTTGTGAACTTTTATCGCCTCTAAACAATGATGAAAATGGTGAAAATATTCCAGCTCTTTTCTGTTTTTCTTTTTGGTGATGATGATGGTAATGATGATGATATGCATTTGCTTCTAAATCGACATCGCTTGACGTACTCTCGGTATCATTTACACTGCAAGTACTTCCATTACTTCCTTTTCTTTTGTGCCCTATATGTTGAGGAGGAATATTTCCACCCACTGTACTATCAGATTTAGGTGTAATGGATTCGTGATTCAATCCTTCTTGATTTATATCTATCTCTACAAAAGAGTCCCCATCATATCGTGATTTCTGATGACCAAATTGTTGATGTGGATGGGGGTGATGATGGTGATGGTGATGGTGATGGGATGCTTCATAATCTGGTTCCTCTTGAATGGATGAGAGGGGACCCGAGTTACGATGATGGTGATGTATATTTTGGGGATATATTGGTTGAGATTGAGAGATTGGAATTTTAACATCTGATGGTGATTGAATCGTTGTTTTTTCTTCGACAGATTCTTGATTTATTTCTTGTTCTAGTGTTTTTGTTTTTTCAAACCTGTATTCAAATTTTTCATCATCCTCTTCAAAAGAATTGAAATTTGAAATTGCATTTGTTGCAAATTTGGTTAAAAAATCTTTGGTAAAACTATCTTTTTCTAGTAGATTTTTAAAAATTAATATTTAAATATTAATCCTTTTTTTCCTCGTAAAATTCTTACCATTTTCTAATGAACTACAACTACTGGGGGTATTATTAATACTACTTGTATTACTACTTTCTTTTTTACTCTTATTGTTACTACTATTGCTTTGATGTCCACTGCTAGTTTTCTTTTTATGTATATCACTATTATTATTGTTGGGATCTGTTTTTTTATCCATGTTTATAAATCAAAGTTCTAGGAGATGAATATATTGTCGTCCTCTTTATAATGGTATTGATAAAACTATATTATATTTCTGTACCCTGTCTATAATATCATATTCTGCTATCCAAGTAAATATTTTAAAAAATCTATGAGAAAAAACTAAAAAAATTAATCTATTGTTATTATTTGGGATAGTTTCAGGCGGATGGTCATACAAATATTAATATATATGTGTGTAGTGTAAAAATATCATATCTCTTATCTTTTTTTTTAGGGTGTCTATTTGCCATAGATCAAAATAGTATGGTGGAAATATACACACTCTCACACTCACTACCCACACTCTCATATGGGAAAACTAACACTCTATTTTACCCCACCAAAAGAGTGTGACATTGAAAATTCATAAATATCTTTTTGTTGTAGGGTGAATATCTATAGGAATATAAAAAATGTTAAAAAAGAATAGGGTGAAAGTGTTTTTACCCCCTATTATAGTTGATGATTTATGAAACATACTACATTCGGATCCAATAAAATAGCATTTTATAGTTACTAATTAATGAAAATGTTGAAATTTTCATTTAAATTACACAATAGAAATTCTTCAAAAGGAATTAAAATACAATGATACATGAGCAATAGGTATGATTTTTTCCACTCTAAAAATAGATTAAGTATGTATCACCACACGCGCACACCACCACACTACTAAATTTAACTTTAGTTGGTAAATAATTCATATTGAGATCAATCATATTTTTAAGATATCATTGATTGTTGCAATATATAATAATTAATAAATAAATACCCACACCACAACTATTATATATTATAGATATATAAACAAAACCAATGAATACTATTTTATTTTATTTATCAGTGGATGAAGATAAAGTGATCAAGGGAGATTTTTCCGAGTGGGCATTGAAAACCAATCCAGATAGAGGTGTTTTTTGATTGGCGATTGGCAAAAACCATTTCCAAGGCTCATTGCCAAATACTTCACAAAAATTAACTTTGAAGCCTAGATTATATATATTTGCATTTGGGCTACTGCCTCTATACCTTGTATTCTTTTCAAAATGTTCGATCGTAGTCTCATTCTTGAATATATAACTATAATGAGTCAATGCAAACACTGACAATCCCAGTGAAAATATCAGTGCCACCACAAATATAACACCAACGGCTACATTTCCTGGTCCTCTATCAATCAAGTATTTAAAATTGACAGATGTGGTAAACATTACATAAAAACATAGCAACGATGTCCATGTTAGGAATAAAACAAAAAACTTGTAATTGTAATATCCAACACAGTTATTTACAAATGGACTATATATAGTGAGTGTTGTAGATTGTATTAATATAGGGATTTTAAAAAGGGAAAATAAACATGAAATAAAATAAATACCAATGATGATCCATTTTGAGTATACATCTTTTACATTTTGAACAATGATGAGATCTATCAGGCTTGTAAAGAGTACATTTCGAACATTTTCTTTTTTCACCTAAACTATTTGATTCGTAAAACGATATATCATAATCTGATATCTATATTTATATTAATTAATATAATGATAAAGGATGGATGGATGACTATCAATAATAATAATAATAATAAACATACAGAATTTGGAAAATTATCTGGTATACCACCTGGATCGGTAAAGGTTGTTTTAAATAAACTTATTTGAGTAATAATAAAAATAATGTGATAAAAAAATAAAATCAATATGCTTGAAAGAGGAGATGTTGTTATTTTTTGACAATAAAAAACAACATAGGGGAAATAAGACGAAAAGAAGATAAATTCTAAAAATATAATTGTGATAAAACCAATATTTAATCTAGTTTTCCAATATGGTATATTTGGTTGCTGTTGATTATATGTACTATTATGATTATGATGGTGATAATGTTGATTACTATTACTATTGTTACTATTGGTGTTACTAGTTTGTTGTTTATGTTCTAATATATCGTTTTTATATAAATCATTTTCATCTACACTAGTATCAATATCATTAAAACTAATGATAGTGTTGTTGTTATCGATATTATTGTTGTTGTTATCATTGTTGTTTTTATTCCTATTATTACTATTACTACTATTATTATCTAAACCTTGAATGAGTATCTCTATTCCATCAATATTATTATTACTTGTTGTGTTCATTCTTTGTTTTTATTTAATATATCTATATGTATAGAAAAGACGCTTCTTAGAGAAAACACAAAATGAAAAATAAGATATGCGTGCGATAGATATATAAGGTAATAGTTATCTTTTCAATACACTACTACTACTACTATACTACAACTATATCTTATACACGCACAACACACACACTAAAACAAAAAACAAATCATATGATATTATAATAACAAAATCGGTATGGTGATAACTATAAAAAAGATAAAAAAATTCAAAAAAAATTCATAAAAATAAAATTAATTGCAATTTTCAGATTCCTACAAAAAAATATATTGAAATATTGATTCGGACCAACCACATACAACTTTATTTGTTGCTGGCCGTCCTTGGAATATTATTGTGTGTTCTTATTATTATTGGAAAAAAAAAAGATTTTTATTTAGTGTTAACAAAAAAGGTATTGTAAATTTTTGAGCGAGAATTGGTAACATACAAATTTAGGTGGGCGGGGGGGGGGGGGGGGGGGGGAAAGTTAAAAAAAGGAAATAAATTATTATTATTGTTATTTGTTATTTGTTATTTGTTACTCATCGCCTTCATGTAGTAATTGATCAATACCTAATTTCATGTGACTGAGTTCAAGATATCTTTGTTCGCAAGTCTTTTCCAAGAGATCTTTTTTGGTGATGATGCCCTTGAGTTTGTTGTTTTCGTTGACGACGGGCATGTGACGGAGACCCATGGTACGGAACAACTGGAATGCTTCACTGACGGCAAACTCGACGTTGACAGTGATGACGGTGATGTTCATTACGTCGCTGAGGTCAATCTCCATCTCATAGTCGGCGGGATCAAAGCCAAAGTCTTCGACCTTGGGAAGCTTCCATGTGAGACGGGTGGTGTACTCCATGTGCGAGTAGACAGTCTCTGAGTTTGGTATATAGACGTCTGACACACGCTCGAGCACCATGAGCAACTGGCTACGAAGGATGACGCCCTTGACAAGCTTCTCCTCGTCGTTGTTGACGACGGGGAAACCGTTGTGGGTGGTCTCTCGGAGGATTTCGAGAATGTTTCCGAGGGTATCTTTTTCGCAGCAATAGACGGGCTTTTTGGCCATGATGTGTTTGCACACGAGGAGCTTCATCTCTTTGGATGGGTGGGGCTCGAGATAGGGGATGTATTTCATTTGGATGAGGATGTCAAAGAATGGATGGATGATGGCATCGGCAGTCCATTTGGCTACCATGACGGTAATCATAATGGGCAAGAGATACTGTAGTTGATTGGTGACCTCGATGAGAATAACCGTGAGCGACACTGTCAGACGAGACACACCACCCATAAATGCTGCAGCACCCATAATGGCGTAGACTCCGGGATCGATCTGGTACGAGGTAGGGAACATCATGGTGACCAACACACCACAGGCACGACCATAGGCGGCACCAATGACAATCATAGGAACAAAAGTACCACTGGAAATACCCGAACCTGCTGTATAGGCGGCAAAGAGGATGTAGAATACAAAGAACAACAAGAGAGCGGGAATGCCGAGTCTGGCAGTATTGGTCATATGCTGTGTGTTGATAGAGAGGAGATTGGTGACAGACTCTTCGTTGGATGCCCAGATAATCGAGGCCAACTCGTTGTATTGGCCCTCTCCGCAATTGAACTGCTTGAATACCTCAAGATCTGACTCGGTCACGTTTTCTCCATGGCCGGGGATAATGTTGATGTCAATATCTTTGCACTTAAACATGAGGGGCAAGATAAACTGGAAGATGGTCGAGAGGGCAGCAATCATAAACACCTCCAACACTCTGAGACTCTTGATCTTGTTGATCTTTTCTCTACGAAAAGCAGTGACACGGATGTTGATGGCGGTAAAGGCGGCACCGGCAAGACCACCCAACACACCAATGATGATGAATGGCACCAATTCGAGAATCTTGTAGGCAAATAGTTTGTCTGCAATACCCATATTGAAGATCATCAACCCGTTCAACGAAGCGCTCTGGTCTTGAAGTAACTTCATCGTGAATGTGGCAATCATGCAAGCAAAAAAGGTTCTCCATGTCAAACTGGTTGTCCAAAAAGACGACACCTCTTCCAAGGAAAAGAGGGCACCGCCAAGGGGAGCACCAAAAGCAGCTGCGACACCGGCACCAGCACCACTGGTGACAAAGTCTCTCTTGTCTTTATCGTTTCTAAATGTTCTAAGGAAGGGAATCTTGAATCCAATCTCTTTACTTTGAGCCTGTGAAAAACCATTACCGACAATGGCACCAATATGAATCATAGGTCCCTCTGCACCAACTTGTAGATTTGCACTTACTGCAAATATCATTGACAATAACTTTGTCCACAATGTCTTCATCTTTAATGTATGTGGGATCTTTGTACCATTCAAGTAACCCTTTACCTCTGGAATACCTGATCCTGCTGCTGTTGGTTCATAATAGACTGCCAACAAAGATGATAATGTAGCCAACACTGTATTTGATGTGAAATAAGCTAAAAATCCTAACCAAAAGTCATATTCAATCACTATATTATTATTATTGATAGTGTTATTAATATATATGTATATAAACAACACTACTACTACTCCTACACTATACAATACATACTCTTTTCAACAAATGAAAATTTAAGTTTTAATATATTTGATACACCAACGTGAGCAAGATAGGCAATGATACCAATAAATACACCCATAAAGAATGAAACGATCCAACGTAACCATTCGTAGTCAGAGACTAGTTTGTTAAAGTTTTTATAGAGCTCCAAACGGTAGGCCTTGTTATAGATTGTAACGTAATCAAGACACTCATACTTTGAAATCAATTGTTTATCTTTGACCCAAATGGCTCTTTCGTGATCTTCGTGTGATCTAATTCTACGATGTCTAGCCTCACGTATATTCTCGGCAGCCTTTACAGCTGGTGCAGACACTGTGCCCCAACCATCTTGGATTTGCTTTTCAATCTTTTTATTTGACTTTTTGACGCTCTCTTCAATGAGCGAATTGGTCTCCTCCAACTTTTGTTTGATCTTTTTGTTTGTCTTGCCAATGGTTTTGGTGATCTTTGTGAATATCTCGTCACTCTTTTTAATCTCGTCACTCGAGTTGTACAACGACTGGGGTCGATAGTTGGATGGGTCTCTGTTGATTGGCTGCAATATAATGCCGCTCTCCAAGTCCTGGTCTTCGTACTCATCCTCGTCGCTGTCATCGACCTCTATGCGGGGCTGCTGGGGCACCTCTCCCTCGTAGCTGGGGTTCATGTTGATCTTTACCTCTTTCTTTTTCTTTGCTGCCGAGGGTGGGAGCGGGGGTCTTCCCGTATTATTATTATTATTATTATTATTACTATTATTGTTATTGTTATTTATATCCAGCTCTTCTATGGTGGGATACAACGGCTTGTTTTCCTCGCCATTGCTGCTTCCTGGCGAAGAAGATGTGGGCGACTCATTACCCATTTTGTATATATAGTGTAGGTGTTTTAGCTATAAAAATATATATATAGTATACTATAAATATAAATGTAAATGTCTGCGCGCGTGGTTATGTATGTTTTGAGTGGTTTTTCTTTTTTATGTCAAATTAATATCTATCTCTACAATTGTATAATTTGTGCAAAAAAATATAAATCACACCCCACTCGTGGTGCACCACACTACAAATACAAAAATTTGAAAAAAAAAAAAAAAAAATTAGAATGAAAAACTAAAACAATCATGTGTAAAAATCTTTTCAAATCAGTGTGAATGTGGTGAAAAAAAAAATTTTTTACACAAGAAATCGGCATTTGTTTGTAACGTTTATCAACCGAAACCTTTGACACCTGGCGCCCCAACATTTTTTGTTTTTACAAAATATCGACAACACTCACAACTAATCAAAGAGTGTGGCTACGTGGTCCTTGTATGATGATTTCAAGATAATATTATATTATACACTATTTATAGACTGACCGCAATGCGGGGCGTTTATTGAAGCTTATCTTTAAATTTTTCTAATAAATCATTGATTGCCGACGACTGAGATGAGTCTTTTAAATCCATTGGTAAACGACTTTCCATTGCAAGATTTGGTCTAATACCTTCTCTGTTTTCTATTAAACGAAACTCGAGATCTTGTATCAATTTTAATTTATCTTGTTCTGAAATTGGGGTCGATTCCTCATCGTCTACAATGAGCTCAGGGAAAAACTCTTCCCAATCAAATAATAATGAATCTGTGGATGGATGAATTGGGTTAAAATCAATTAACCACACTTTGTTTTCTTTAGTTACATAAGCATCAAAAGTATCTATTTATAGTTATTCATCATTAGTACACACTACACACAATAATATAAATAACAAATTACAAACAAATACATACAAGAGTCTTGACTAAATTTATCTTTTATATTTTGATTAAAGAATGATTCAATAGATTCTTGAATAGATTCTTTTTTATCTTTGAGAAAACTATAATAGGTGGATGTGTCTCTTTGAGAAATACCCAAAAGTTTTTTATCTTTAACAAAACATCTAAACTCCATGGATTCTGTTAGGTTTTGCCATTTTCTAAGTACCAACACATACGGTGTTATTGTTAAATCATCATCTTGTTCATTAGTTTCACTATTATTAATTGAATAGAGGATATTAATTAGAATCTATATGATAGTTACAACAACAATAATAATAATAATTACAATTGAGCTAAATCATGATTAATAAAATCTGAACTTTTTAACAAAAGGAACACATCAGTGGGAGTTGAACATTTTAATGTACAAAATGCATTCATAAAAGTAGCATCTTTGGGAGCAGACCAATTTAGTTTTGGTAATACATATCCACCATATTTTGTAATAATACTTTTAATTTCATCCAATAAATGTTGAAACTCTGATTCTTTAATAATTCTTGAATTCTTTTTCTTATCATCATCATTGCTATCGTCACTATCATCACTGTCACTGTCGCTGTCGCTGCCATAGGATTGATAGTATTTTGAATCTACGATAGTTGATCTACGAGGAGTCGACCAACTTTCATCATCTAAAAATTCAGGATCATCATTACGATATTGTGGAAACTCTTGTTCGTTTGATACAAAGTGATCAGAGTTTAAGTAGTCTATAAATATCTTTGGCAATGGTATAATGGTACTACTAAATGTGACTTGTTTAAATGTAGGATACCATTCTTGAAACATACATTTTCTTTTATTTTCAAAATATTTATCTGTTTTATTCATTTTAATATTGTTATCGCTATATATCTATATTCATATGAATTGTGTGTGAAAAAACGAAGATTTGAATTTCAAATCTTTTTTTTAATTTTTTTTTTTAAATTTTTTTTATAATTAAATTAATTTATTTGATTTGATTTGATTTGTTTTATTTTATTTTATTTTTATATCTATCTACACATACAATGGGTTTAGTAAAGAAAATTATTGTAACTTCACCAACTGAATTTAGCTCTGCTATCAAAGAAGCAACCAGTTTATCTAAAGTTGTTTTTGTATCTTTTATTTCATCTTTGGATAAAGCTACTTGTTCATTATGGTGCAGAGATTGTCAAATCTGTATGTTTTATCAATTGATATCTTATTATATATATCTAACATATAAACATAGCCGAACCAGTTGTAAATGAAGCTGTTGAGAAATCAAACAAAGACATCTATCTTGTAGAATGTCAAATTGAAAGAGAAGGTTACAAAGGCAATCCAGACCATCCATACAGAACTGACCCAAACATTAAATTAACTGCTATCCCAACCTTGTTTGTTTGGACCAAAGTATTTATCTCATAACATTATATCGTTTGTTCGACAACCAACACTCTATACTAACCATTAAAATCAATAGGAACAAAATAGATTGGTTGAAGAGGATTGTGCTGATTTAGAAAAAGTAAACAAATTGATTGACGGTGCCTTCTAAATTCACACCTGCGGACCATACCCACACAGCATGTTTTAGAGTTTTTGTAAATTTTTCTAAGACACGATGTTTCACTTTTCCAAAAAAATAAAATTAAATTTTGATCAAAAGACCAACAATTTTGTCCACCCAATCATTTCACATCGGTATGTTTAGAATGAGGAGAATAGCCGTGGTAGAAGTAGTTTGCTTATGTCTATTGTTTGTATTTTTAAACCTTACAAAGGCTAATGATCTTTATTCGGCAGTTTATCAAAGTTCAAATCCATTGTGGACATTTGATATCAATTGGAAGCCAAATCAAGAGAAATTTTCAATTCCTTTACAAAGTATGTGTGCATTAGATTTCTTATTGTATATGGGTATTTTTTAACAAAGAGATTGCTTTCTATAGATATTATTATTACTGAAAAAGGAGATGATAATAGTGTAAAGTATTGGAGACCCTTGAAACAGAGTACACTTGAAATAGGCAGAGCCAAAGAATTTGATTTAGAATTTACTTTTGAATTTATAGGAAACTATCGAAATGCCTATGACTGGGTCAGAAATGAAGTAGAATACAAAGGCACTAAAAGCTGTGTTGAAACCTCGAATAGATATTGTTGTCCTGTTGACAAATATGATCCTGGATATATTGAATCACATGGCTTGGAATTTAATTCGACCATTTATCAAGTATATAAACTATCAAAAAAATCAGTATTTCCAAAGTTTACGGTATCTCTCAATGGTGTGGAATCAAAAATCACTGATCTCTCTTTAAATGATCAATTTGTAGACTCAAACTATCTTGTAATCTCTTTATCAGACAATAGCAATACTATAGGTAAAATGTTTTTCATGCCAATCAATATGTTTGGTGACCATCCGAACCAAGTTGGCATTAAAAAAGAAACCTTCAAAGCATTGGGTATTGGTTTATGTCAAAAGGCGTTTGGTAGCTTTACTAGTGTAGGCCAATCAACTAACCCATATGATCAATTTGATTCATTTACAAGCAATACTGTTGAAAATGTATTCAAAAGATGTTCTTTTAAAGAAACCATATTGGACAAATCAACCATTTCATTTAACTGTTTAGAGTCACCAACGACCACGATTGACTCATCCTCATTGGTCTCATTATCATTCAAGATTTCTGATTTTCCCGTTACCCAAAAAGGAGGCCTACCTTTTAAAATGGTATGTAGTACGGTAGACAAACATTTTAATCATATACTAACCATACTACTTTCATTAACAGGAAAAAGGACTTTTAGATAAATCCCCAAACGATGATGATTTTGTTTATAAAAGAATATGTATGTTTATCACTACCATTGATTAAATAAAAAAATTAGATTCTAATACCTTTCACACAATAGACTATGATGTTACCAATCAATTTAGCAGTGCTGTTGAATTCACAATAGAGCCTGTCAAATGTTGTAATGGATTGGATTGTAGCGTAAGTAAGATTATGACTGTATTTAATTAATTATTATGATTCTAATTCCTTACTGCAAGTCATTTGTCATAAACAAACAAAAACAAACAGATTTGATAGAGGGTGGCCAAAAATATAGATATGAATTCACCATTAAATCAACATTAAATATAAAGTATATTCAAGACTATGAAAAGATTTGTGTTTTTAATCTTTACCAACACGGTATTTTTATTGAAATGGTGGAGTCGTCGTTTTCAAAAGATAGTAATCAAGAACAACAAGACATTCGAAATCACCTTGAGCTCCATCATTATCGTTCTGCTGCTGATAATCTATTGAATAGTTTCGATGCCATCCAATCATCTTGTACCATTGACCAAACTTTCAACTCTACTTTGGGTACATGTGTACCGGTAAAGTGTATCTTAAAGTACAGAAACTCTGATAAAATCTATTATAATCAAAAAACAGGCCTTTGTGAATCTGTTCAATCGTGTCCCGATGGCTATATATTGGAAGAGAATGTATGTGTTAACAAAACAAAACCAGAAGAAGATCCTAAACCACAGGGCTATGTAAGTGTATCTTCATTAATCATAATGATGAAAATAGTCACCAATATTTTAACACTGATATTTAATATAGGATGATATCTGCAAGACTGCAAATGATTGTGTAGATTCAGATGTAATTGATACTATTGACAATACAAATGTAACAATAGATCCCTCTACAATTTCATCAAAACCAGGTACATCCAAACAATCCATTATTACAATTATTATTTTCTTTGTAGTCATTGTTATAGTTTTAGTTTTATTAATTGTCATTATCAACAAATGTTGTCTCAAAAAGAACAAAAAGAAAAAGTATTTTAACCAACAGCAACAATTTAATCAACAACAACTTAACCAACAAATCAGATCTCCAAATACTAATGTAAGAAGGCCAAGAGTAGTAAGAAATAATAATAATAATAATAATAATAATAATAATAATAATAATAATAATAATAATAATAATAATAATAATAATAATAATAATAATAATTCAAGAGCTAATAGAATAAGAGAAATGAGACAAGAGAGAATGAAAAGTATGGGAAGCTTTAGGTAATAATTTAATTTTAAACTAATTTACATAAACTTATTGATTTTATTATTATTGTTAAAAAGACTATTTACATTATTTTACGATACTTAACAAGTTTTGTCCATTCTAAACCTAAAAACTCTTTATGTTGTATAACATTTTGATTTACTGTAGTGGGATGATCATGGTCTTGTTGCTGATTATAAACTATATTATTATTATTACTACTAACGGGTGAGAAAATAGTTTGTTTAGTTGCTATTATCATCATTGAGAATTCTGTTAATAATCTTCGAATGGGATCTAACCATATCAACTTTGGTTTAACATTTAATCCCTCACCACACTGATCGACCCAGTAAAACGCCGATATACTATCGATCATTATTAATCTGATCTCCAATGGTTCCTTTTCGTTGGGCTTAATGCTACCACTTGTGTTTCTGATAAACTCGGGCATGCCGCGCAATGCAACCATGAATTGAAAAGAATCTTTGCATCGCACGATAAACAAACGACTGCAACAGTCCTTGTAGAGTACATTGAATTTCTCTTCATCGATGTCTATCATCGACGCCGTGGTGTTGTAATCGTTGATCAGTGATTTATACTTTTCAAACAACAGCGACCTAAACAAGAGTATATCAAACTTGTAGTCATTGTCAAAATAGACAACACCAATCTGGTTCCCGTTAAAAGGCGGGTAGCTGGGTAGCAAGCATTGTATGAGAATATACAACAACGTCTCGCTCTTCCTTGTGCCACTCGACCCATACAACTCTATCACACCGCCGGTATGGGTAAAAGACTGCTGCACATTACTGCTCTGATTTGATTTACTTATATACTGATCGATATCCTGAATGCCTGTGATCACCGTCTTTTTTTCTCTCTTGTAAAATATATTAAATGCTGTGGCATCATAGCTTGAATCATTCATTTTTGCAAAAATAAAAAAAAAAAAAAAAAATATGAAATGCATTTGTTTTTAGATTTTCCCAGAAATTAATAAATTAAATCAATAATTTCAAAGAAATTGGTATTTTAAAATAATAATAAATAATATTTTTATTTTGTAATCTTGATTTAGATATAAAATTCTTTCAAGAAATCGGAAGACTTAAACTCTTGATTATTTCTTAATTTTTCATATACAAAGAAAATTAAATCTGGGAATTTTGATTCAAAATATTGTAAAACAGTTTCCTGAGTGGCCAAATGCTCCATTATGGGCGATGAGCTCGAGTCTTTAGAGTTTTTCAAAAACTTTTTGATCTCTTGATAATGTTGCAAAGTGTTTCTGAGACAACGAATCAAATCTTTGATGCTATCGAAATTGTAAAATGTTTTGATACCTTGTTGTTGAAGAGGTTGTTGCTTTGAATTGTATTGTTCGAGGAGTTGGGAATCAATGATTTTATTCCATGGTTTACTGAGATAGGCTGGTCCAGTGATAGAGTCATTGCTACTGTGAAGATAAGCGTTGCCGACAACATTGCCATTGCTACCATTGGACAGGTCATAGTAATTTAAAAATTTAAATGAATTTTTACAATGGTCTGGATCTTTGGAAAGATTTAAAAATGCATCGATAAACTTTACTTTTTGTGAAAAGTTCCAAAAGGTTGGATGTAAGAGCACTTGATTGATGGATGGTCTGTTTTCGGGGAGTTTGGAGATCATAAGCGATATCAAATCATACATGATTTGATTGTGCTTTACTCCATCCAAATTTGGCTTGTCTGTCAAAATGTTGGCAACACGAAACAATTTCTCACCAAACGGATGCTTTCCATTGGTTGTAAAGTAATACAAAATGCAACCGAGCGAAAATATATCTACAGATTTGGTCTTTCTTTTTTCCAGTAAGACTTCGGCTGGATGAAAACCGTCTTGGCCAGTGGGTGCATGCATGGTGAATGAGTAGGATGAATCGACTTCCATTTTACTGAGACCAAGATCCGCGATGAGGAATTGATTGTCTTTGAGCAAAATATTTCTAGGATTTAAATCATTATGTACAATGTCATTGTCGTGCAAGAATTTCAAACCGTGAATGATATCCTTGACAAGACCAACCATTTTATCGTCTGTGGAACAAATTTGACCAAGTTCATTTTTATCTACAATGTCTTGGAGTGATCGTTCGCAAAGAGTGAGACCTAAATAGACAAACATATCGTCTTCTTCTTGATCAATATATCTAACCATGTTTTGACAATTTTTATCGGTTAGTTTACTAAGGACTTCAATCTCTTTGGCAATGAATGGGTTAAATTCTTTTTGCATTTGTTTGATTGCCACTGGAATTTTATCATTCCAAATGCCCAAATAAACCAATGTTCCATTACTTCCTCTGCCAATAATATTGTCTGATTTTCTCGTGAATTTGAATTTACCAACTTGAATATCAAACTCTTTTCTCTTTTTCTCTATAAACAATTGTTTTTGTTTTTGTTCTTCTTTTTCCTGTTTTTCTTTAATTTTCTCTTGTTTTTCTTGTTCACTATTTACATTTAAAATTGTTGATTTGTTTGGTGATTTGGCTGTTGTGGTTGTTGTGGTTGTTGTCGTGGTTGTTGATTTTTGTTTTTGATTTTGATTTTGATTTGAACTACTTTGTGGTGACTTTTGTTGTTGTTGTGGTTGTAATTTCTCTTTTTCCTTTTCCTTTTCTTTTTCCTCTCCCTTTTCTTTATCCTTCTCTTTGTCTTGTTTCTTGGGACTATTTTTTAATTTTAGTTGCTTTAATTTTTGTTGTAGTTTTAATTTCTTTTGTTTCTTTTCATTCTCCTCAAGTTGAAGTAAATCTAGTTCTGCCTGGATGGATTCTTTGGTTCGAATGGCTTTTCGCTTCATCACATGGGATTCAAAGATAAAGAGAAGATCTTGTTTTTGGTACTCGTGATACTTTTCAAATGGAATTGGTAAAAATCTTTTGATAATGTATTTCATTCCCTCTTCGTGTGACATGAGAAACTGGAACTCGAGGATATTGAGAGTTCTCGTATATTTGCCTTTGTGCGAGAGCTCGCAAATGGTTGGATAGGCTTGGAAAAGTGAGTCTTCAGTGTATCTGCCTGTGCCCAACACTGCGCCAATCCAGTCTTGAATATCGATGGTGTCTTTGATGTTTTCATGAATGTTTAAAAGGAACCCGAGAATGAGCTCAGAGCCTGCAAAAAATATATATGGCTCACGGCCTTGGAATTTGGGTGGAATGGTGTAGTAAGAGTGGAGCAGCACCAGCGATTGGTAGTACTCGGGCTTGTTGATCATCATCAACAAGTAAATGTCGTCCACTTGAAGGGGTTGTTGGCAGGTGACCAAATTTTTGAGAATGGCTCCCAGAACCAAGGGGTCGTTGTACATGAGGATCTTTGTGAGGATATTGAACTGAGTGTCGTTGGTGGTTGCTGGAATGCCAAACTCAGACATCAACTCGACAAATGCTGCCACCTGTTTGGACGCCACACTCTCATACTTGTCCAAATCCAACACGAGTGGTCGTGTCTGCTTGTTGAATCGTGACGAACGCATCTCGGGAAACTTTGACAAGAATATCTTTGCCATGCGCGAATTAAATGTCTTTCCACAGTACTCGACGAGGAATATCAATGCCTTTTCGTCGTATCGATTATAGTAACCTAAATTCTTTTGAGCATATTCTGCAATCTTTATACAATCATTGTCAATGACATTTTTCCAAAAGTTGAAATTTGAGTTGAAGGGATTCGCACTCACGGGATCCAGTTCCTCGCAATAGAGCAACTTGAATTCCTCGCAATTGTCAAAAATAAAACTATTTTCATAGATATTGAACCAAGTATTGCCCTCTTTGCACGCCGTTTGAATGGTTTGCAATCTAAAATCAGTGCCATGTGCAACCAATATCGCAGACAATGTTGCCAATGAAAAACGATTCTCTGGACATGAATATTGATAAAACCCAGACAAAAAATGACCCAACACCTCTAATGGCATCCATGTTGAAAATATATAAAAAAACTGCACTATCGAGTAATCCTGTACACTAAGATAAATATCAAATATTTGACCAATTGTATTTGTCAATTTTGTATCTGCCAATGATTGTCTAATAATTGTTTCACTATATTGATTGATTGATTATGTTAATAATTAATATCTACTGCTATGAATTGTCTGCTGGTGGTTATCAATAAACACTTACCCACTATCATTGATTGAACTGTAATGTTGTTTGAATTGAGTAAATGTTGGTGTATCATTACTCAATTTACCAGACATAATGACCAATACTTCAACCATAAACAAATTGAATGCTAAATCGGCATCATCCTTTCCAATTGTCCAAAACTTGTCAATCTTTTCATCGCCACCTCTGACTCTACTGCTAAACAATGACTGAAAATCAAAATTTAATTTCTCTAAATTTTCAAGCAACATTGATTTATATTCATTCAAGTCCTCAATTAACATACTGTCTTTTTTATTATAGGTCTGTGTATTTGATATCATTGCTCTTTCTACAATATTACATTGGTATTAATAATCATCTCTACTCTTGCTTATACAATAACAAAAGATACATACTATAAAACTTTTTAGTTTTAACGGCATCATTGAATAACTCTTCTTCCTCTGAACCCAATTCATTTTGATCTGCTTCTTTCTCTATATTTAATTTCTCTATTTCTTTTATCAACTCTGTCTGACTTAATAAATTTATATTCTCGAGATTATTCTTACTCGTACTTGTATTTTTATTTTTGCTGTCGCTTTTGCTATTGCTATTGTTGTTGTTATTACTATTATTTAAATTTGGTGATGCCTTGTTTTGTTTACTATTATTCTTGCTATTGCTACTATTATTATTCTTTGTCTTCTCCCTCCTATGTAACATTCCTTGAAGAATGGAATAAAAAGAATCTGTTAAACTCTTACCCTCTATCTTGAACAACAGTTTGGTTTTTGGCCTATTACTTTGATTTAATGACGCAACATATTGGTTCTCTGTATCCCCTAGTAATTCTGCATAAAACCTAGCATCGTCTTCCAATTGTTGAAGTAGAGGATCTGCTTTATCTTTAATCCTTCTGACCAACGGTCCCAATGACTTGATTTTAAACGCACCACTCGATTCAAATTCCTCAAACTCTGTCTTTAACCTGCGACCCGTGTTTATAATTGCATCTCTTAGTTCTGTCAATACACGAGTGTTGTTGTCGAGTCTTTTGGAAATCTCATTGCTTTCAGGCAAGGGACGGAGGTGAAATGTCTTTTTCAAGAAAATCAAATCACCTTTAAAGTAGTCAAAAAACAATGTGTATCTATCCGATATTTCTAGAAAATACTCCAATTCAACTGGATAGTTATTGCTGCTATCGTCATTGCCATCGCTACTATTATTACTATTACTGCTACTATTACTATTGTTGTTGTTGTTGTTGTTTGTTGAATCTGTTTGTTTTTTCTTCATGATTATTCTTTCATTATATGATGTTGTGAATCTAAGGTATATCGCTGATAAGATTTTTAACCGTTAGGGGATGAATGTTAAAATTTTAAATGTAATTTTTTTTTTTTTTTCTATATTCCTGAAAACTTAACAACTATTATTAACTTTTTGTTGGTAGTTTATTCCCTCACTTATATTGGACTTTCCAACTAAACCGACCTCAAGTTTTTTTTACCTTATTATGTATTGACACATAACTACATTCTCATATCGTCAATTGATAAAACGATAAAACATAAGGTGCATGTGTCTTAAATACAATAATAGTAATAACAGTTCTACTCTTGTTTAGTGCAGAGCCTCAAGAATGATAAACAATACGATAATGTAATTCATATGCTTAAAGATATTTAATTGTTTATCACATCACCCAAGACAAAGATCTGTGGTGGGGTGGGGTACGTTACCACATCTCCTCTGTAAAAAAAATCAATAAAATTATTTTTTTTTCAATTTTTTTTTTTTCAATTTTTTTTTTCGCGACCGAAAAAATTTGATGGCTCGCCAAGGCCTACTAGTAGAAAGGGGAAGTAAAAAAATTTTTATCGATCTTTTTGCACAATCAATAAACAAAGATGGTATGAATCAATAATACAACCGTATCCCAACCCCTCACCTCACATAATATCTGTATCATTATAGAGTTATCTATACGATATCAATGATAATCTACACCCCCATCAGATATCATTACATATAATATAGAATTAAGCGTGATAGCGTGCCTTGCTCTAATTCCAACACATTTGATGATACTTGGTGGTGACATCATAGTTTATCAATGATTGGTTGTTTCATCTGCTCATCTCTACATTGTATGTAGTGTCTAGAGCTCTCAAGATGATACAGAAAAGGTTATAGTTGATGGGAAACCAACGACTATGTAATTCCTACACATTTATGTTTTAAAAGTAACCATTCACACAGAACCTGTCAGTGTTGAAATGAATACATTTAATTAACATACCTATCACCCTAATTTTCTATTATAGGCTCGTGGACCAAAGAAACACTTAAAGAGATTAGCAGCTCCAAATCACTGGATGCTTGACAAATTATCCGGTAAATGGGCTCCAAGACCAAGCTCCGGTCCACACAAATTAAGAGAGTGTCTCCCACTCATCTTAATCTTGAGAAACAGATTAAAGTATGCCCTCACCAAAAAGGAAGTCACCCTCATCCTTATGCAAAGATTAGTCAAAGTCGACGGTAAAGTTCGTACTGATCCAAACTACCCAGCTGGTTTCATGGATGTCATCACCATCGAACAAACCAAAGAAAACTTCCGTTTATTATTCGATCCAAAAGGTAGATTCACCCTCCAAAGAATCACCCCAGAAGAAGCTAAATTCAAATTAGCTCGTGTCACCAAGGTCGAAACCGGTAACCAAGGTATCCCATACGTCCACACTGATGACGGTCGTACCATCCGTTACCCAGATCCATCCATCAAACTCCACGACACCGTCAAGATCGACATTGAATCCGGTAAAATCACTGCTTTCATCCCATTCGAAAACAACAACTTATGTATGATTGTTGGTGGTCACAATCTTGGTCGTGTTGGTGCTATCACTCACCGTGAAAGACATCCAGGTTCCTTCGATATTGTCCACGTCACCGATACTGCTGGTCATCAATTCGCCACCCGTCTCTCCAACGTTTTCGTCATCGGTAAAGCCAACCAAACCTTTGTCTCCCTCCCAGCTGGTAAAGGTGTCAGACGTTCTCGTGTCGACGAAAGAAACGCCTCCCTCAAGAAGCGTGGTGAAAAAGTTGACATCGTTGCTTAAATTTTTTAATTAATAAACGTTTGTTGAATTTTAAAAAAAAAATTAAAGATTATCTTGGAGTACTGTTTATTTATTTCCATCTATTTGCTCAAGTTTAAAGGATATTTATTATCTTGAAACATAATCAATTCTTTTGGTGAGTATTTATCATATCCTGTTCATCATTCAATATTCAATAAAAACATTTTCACTTCATTCCTGGTGACTTTGGAATAAAATAATAATAATTTTATTCTTCCATTTCCGATAAAAAATAAATAACTATTGTTCTATCATTCAAGTTAAAAATATAGTATTCATTGGTGATACAGAATAATTTATTTAAACACCTTTATATTTTTAAATCTGAATATCTCATCTATGGAATCCATTTAAAATGAAACGACACCATCTTTGTTGCTCGAAAGACAGAAAATGAAAGCGAAAAATTTTCATTTGTTTTTATTTTTTTTTTTTCCTAAATTTCTTTTTGTTTTTTTTGAATAACGAAAAATGATGATTTTTTTTTCTACTTTAGTAGAAGATACTGTGTTTGATTTGCATCACAAAAGATATTCAAATATTAAAAAACATTTCTATCCACCCCACTCACACACATCACTAAATTTAGTTTTTTTTTTTTTTTTTCTATCAAAACTATTTATAAATTTACACATCAATCATAAATTTCAAATATCTCGGATTAAACAGTAGTAATAATAATATGAAGAAATCAAATCAATTACCAAAATCGTCATCTTTGATGTCACTTTCGAGCATTTATCATGAATTGAATTTCAATCAAGTTCACGAGAATGATACTGCTCAAGTTGTTATTGTATGTGTGATATTTCATCAAAATTGTCAAGATATGATATTAATACATTCAACAATACCTTATTCTATAGTTAAATGAACCATCATTACCACAATGGATGGGTAGTATTCATCCAAATGGTTCCCTTTATGAAGAACCATTAGATATTTCAAAAGCTCAACAAGAACATATGAAATTCAGAGAACTTTTAGAAAAAGAAGGATGCACTGTTTATACAGTGAGAGAAATTTTAACTGGTTCAGTAAGTATTTGTTGGGTTGTAGATTATTACTGCTGTACAATTATAATAACAACGCAACTATATATAAATTTAGTTTGATCAAAAAACAGAAGATATTCAACATCGTGTTAAATTGGAAGATTTTGCTTTTAAATCTATCATTTATAAATTAGATGATCAACAAGATGAAAATGAATTGGGTGAAGTTGATAAAGAATTGGTTTCAGATCAATATAAAAAGAAATGTATAGAATCAATGAGTAATGAACAATTGGTTGAAGTCATTTTAACTAGACCAACCATTAAATTACGTAAATCTGAAAGAGATACCGAACTTTTAGCCACTGAATATTCATTGTAAGTTGTAGTATTATTATGAATAATTCTAATTCATTCATTTTAACAACAATTATAATTTAATACAGTAAACCATTGGTAAATTTAGTATTTCAAAGAGATCAACAAATTACTACAGCAAGAGGTATAGTTATGGCTAATCTTAGCTCACCAATTAGATCACCAGAGGTTCAAGTGATGAAACTTTGTTTCCAAATTTTAGGTTTACCAATTGTAGGTGAAATTCCAGAACCTGGAAAATTAGAGGGTGGTGATTTTTATCCATGTGGAGAGGATCTTTGTTTTATTGGTGTTGGTTTAAGATCAAACTTTTATGCAGTTCAATATATGATGGATAGAGATTGGTTTGGCACTGAAAGAGTTGCCGTTGTCAAAGATTACTTTGATGTCAATCAACAAAGAATGCATTTGGATACAGTTTGCAATTTGATTGATGAAAAGGTCATGTTGATACTCGAAGATATTTGCGGTGAAGAATCACCAATGAAACGTTTGGTCGATGAATACGTAAGGGATCCACTCACTGGCAAATACTCTCTCAATCGCCATGATATCGAGTACTCTAAATACTTGATCCAAGAAGGCTTTGATTTGGTCTATGCCTCTGATCAAAATCAAAAGGACTATGGTTGCAACGGTCTCAATATTGGTAATGGTAAATTCATTGTCGTCGATAAAGCCACCGCCAAAACCATTGCTCGTTCGACAAAGACCAACAATCAATTGCTTTTTGTAGATTTTAGAACCGTAACTAAAATGTATGGTTCCGTTCACTGTTGCTCTCAAGTTATTTCAAGAAAGAGCACTGAATCAAAGATTATAGATTTCACACAAGCTTCTACCATCAGTAATTCCTCATCATCAGATTCAGACTCAAGCCTCCCAACCTCACCAAGCTCTACTCTTCGTAAACAACCCTCCAACGGTTCAGATAAAATTGTCATGGTTGCACCAACCTATTTTGTCAGACCAAGAATCGGAAGTGAATTGATGAACGCTCACATTATCAGGCAAACTAGACAAGCAGTATTGGACGATTTTTCCAAACTTCACAATGTTTTAACCAAAGCCGGTATTGATATTCATCTCTTTTGTCACGAACCATTCCACCGTACCGATCAAGCAGTCTTTGTTTCTGAATGGTTCTCTACTCACGACAACAACACCCTTGTCATCTATCCATTGGCAAGCGCTGCCAAAAGAAGAGAAAGAAGATCTGATATTCTCAACTATGCCTTCCTTCCAAAATACACAAAATGCTTGGATTTCACACCATGCGAAAATGGTGATCTCAGAGTCATTGAAACTACAGTCCAAGAGTTTATTAATAATCATCCAGATCAACATAACAGCAACGACACTGCCCCTGCCACCAATGGTGAATTCTTGAATTTCTCTGGCATTGTTTTAGACAGAAAAAACAAGATTGCTTATTGCTCTATTGATGATAAAGTCTATTCTTCAAAAGTAGTTGATCTCTGGGCCACCACATTGGGATACAAAGTCATTAAAATGAAAACCTCATCTCCAGCCAACAGTTTTCTTTTCGTTGGTGAAAAATGCGCCATCTTTTGTCCAGAGGCCCTTTCACTCACTGAGTCTGAAACTGTTTTAAATCAACTTTATGAAACCAAGAAAAAGGTTGTTGTCATTACCCAAGGTCAAATGGAGAGCTCTTGTGCCAAAGTTGTTGAACTCAAAGGTGCCAACTCCAAAGTTTGTCTCGTCATGTCCGACAAATGTTTTAATCAATTCACCAAAGAACAAATCGACACTCTTACTCAAACTGAAGATACTATTATTCACTGTGATTTGACAAACTTGGAATCTGTTGGTGGACACGGTTTAATTGGTATGATTGGTCAATTATTATAAATAAATAATTATTACATTTTGAAATTACTTTTGCACCCGTTTAAAATCTACACCCACAACAAACATCATGTACCAGGCTGTTCTAATTGTTAATTAATTATTATTATTAATTCATACTATGATAAACAAGCAATAATATTTTTCAAAAATCTCTAGGAGATATATTTTGAAATTTCAACTATTCGAGATTTCTTTACACACATGATGTGTGTGATAACTTTTTTTTTTATAAATTTTTTTTTTTTCGTTTTTTTAAAATTTTATTGTGTCACATTTTGCACACCAAAATTTAGAATATCGATTTTGGATTACATTATTTGCGTTTCTCTCACACACATTATTTTTCACCCACTGTTTTAATTTTAAAGAAAACACTTTAAAGGACACAGCTTTAATCTATTTACCATATTGGCAATCAAATTGAAAATAATCATTTTTTAAATTTTTAATAACTCTGAAATTTACTCTCATCAATCAAAATTTTACCCCATTACTTGTGTGTTTTTTGTGTCGTTTGTTTATATAAACTCAACTTTAACATACTCCATCCCATCAAATCAATAATAATCAATATTTAAAACCTATACCCTAAACACATATTATCATATCTAAACAAATTTATATACAAAATGATTGAAATTACTCAAGTTGAAGATCTTCCATCAGTTCAATCACTTACTTTAAATTTAAGGTAATGATCACACTCAATCGTAATAGTAACAGTTTGAAGATCATTTCTTTATTTGAAGGTGGTGTGTACTAATTTATAAATTTTTTTTACAAAATATCAGTGCTACTAAAAATCAAATATTACATTTAAATACACCACTCGTTGAATCACTTGCCATTTCAAAACAATATAAAGAAACTGGATCAAAGGTTTGGCTCAAGTTGGATGCTTTACAGCCATCTGGTTCTTTTAAAATTCGTGGTATAGGATTATTGGTAAATATTTATATGATAAAGTAGTTTATCAATTGAGATAAATATTAATATACAACTCTGTCTTGTCTATGTGTATAGTGTAATAAAGTTGTTAAAGAAAAAAACGTTAAACATTTAATTTGCTCAAGCGGAGGCAATGCAGGTAAATCAGTGGCCTATGCAGGAAAGAAATTGGGAATTAAAACCACAATTGTCTTGCCAAAAGGAATTCCACAAGAAGTTCAAGAAAAAATCAGAGATGAAGGTGCCATTGTAATTGAACATGGTAACATTTGGAATGATGCAGATATATTGGCAAGAGAAATTGCCGACAAGGAGGGATTCGATGGATATATTCATCCATTCGACAATCCAGTCCTATGGGAGGGTCACTCTACAATGATTGAGGAGGTCTATCAAGACTATTTAGATGGTAAGACAGAGAAACCAGACGTAGTCGTTTGCTCTGTTGGTGGTGGTGGCCTTTTGGTCGGTATTCTTCAAGGTTTAGAAAAAGTTGGTTGGAGTGATGTAAATGTCATTGCCGTAGAAACCTATGGTTCACACAGTTTATGGAAATGTTTCCAAAATAAACAACACACAGTCTTGGATGTTTGCGACGTAACTAGTGTTTGCAAAACATTGGCTACACGTTCAGTTTGTAAAGATGCCTGGGAGGCTGCTCAAAGATTCAATGTCACTTCTGTTTTGGTTTCAGATAAAGAGGCCATCGAAGCATGTTTAACTTTTGTAGATCAAGAAAGAGTTTTGGTAGAGCCAGCCTGTGGTGCTGCTCTTGCTGCTGTTTATAAAAAAGTACCAGAATTGGTAAAGCTCAGTCCAAAGAATATTTTGACTATAGTTTGTGGTGGTAATAACACAAGTATCTCTCAATTGAATCATTTATCAAATCTTTTCTCAACTCACACAACCACATGTCCCTATCCACCAAAACACGACCCATTGGAAATTCCAAAAACACTTTTAACAACACGCTTAACAACAACAACAACAACAACAACAAACTAAAAAAATAATTAAGATAATATAATCATAATTTAATTTCTTATCTTAATTATTTTTTTTTTTTGTATTTCTAATAGTAGTAAATAAAATAAAAGCCTAAAAGCCTCATACACCATATAGGGAAATGGGGGAATAGGAATTGATATTAATATCTAGGAGATAGCTAGGAATACATTCAAGCTAAGTCGAAATTTAATATCTCTTTGCAAAATATACAATTTCATAGGAATAAGGAGTTAACATTATTGATGAGAGGGGGCATGTGTGTTGATGAACGGGTGCAAAGTGAGATGATCTCACATATGAAAAATTAGAATTTCCCACAGATAAAAAAAATCTAGAAATTTCTAAAGAGAACTTTTTTTTTTTAGCATTGTGCCACAAAAGCAGGCACCTAATATGCTGGGAGGGGTGCGTGTGGGATTTGATAAAACACCATTGTTTTTGGTGCACCGTTTGAGAGTGACAGTGCTTGCGTTGGTTGTCCCCAATACAAATTAAAAAAATAAAAAAAATTCTCAAAAAATATCTTAAGGTAAAGTTTTTTTTTTTCGAATTTATTTTTATTTTTTTTTTTTTCGTAGGACATTATTTGAAGAATCCCAGTCGTGAGCGATTGAGACTCTTAATCTTTAATTCCATTTCAATTTTTTTTTCATACTGTGTCGCTGGGTCGTAGAAATAGTTTTTTTACGTCAACAACAAACAATAACAAAATAATGAATTCCATTAAATTTTCATCAATTTTGTTATTATTATTGGCTGGTATTGCTTTGATTGGTGCAGTCAAAGTACCAATTACTTTACCAGAATCTGTATTACCAAATAATCTTAAAGCTGTCAATGGTGGTTCTCACTGTGCTGCTTGTACTTTATCTCTTACTCTTGTTCAACAATATTCTTTTATCCATGAAAAATCAATTCAAGAAACTTTAGATGAAATTTGTACATTTTTCCCATCTAAAGCTGGTTCAGTTTGTACATTTTTGGTTGATCTTTTTGGTTCCCAAATCATTTATTATTTTGATAAATATAATCATGTATGTAGATGTGATCACACTTAAAACAATAATATATTAACTTTTTGTATATTTTAATTTTCTAAAATAATTAGGCTGATGACGTTTGTCACGCATTAAACATTTGTACATCACCAGAATGTAGATTATTCCCAAACAATTCACCAAACTATTTCAATGAAGAACATGTTCATCAAGAATATGATCCAATTGATCCAAAAGTTCAAGAAAACCCATGGCAATGGATCCAAGAATTGATTAATATTTGGACTAGCGAACATTTACCAATTGATGATCTCGATAAAGATAAATTCTCACCAATGGATACCTTTAGAGGTTCAAATTGGAGAGGTAAAGATTGTGATGACACTGATGCCAATATTCGTCCAGGTACTCTTGAAAACTTGAGTGAACCAAACATTGATTGGAATTGTAATGGTATCTTTGGTGTAAATCAACAACAACAATCATATGAAGATCTTTTATGTGGAAATTCAGGTGCTATAGGTACAATTGTCAGTGGTGATTCAGCCGGTGCTCATTTCTCACTCCCACCTCAATGGTTCAATGCCTCTGAAATCAATTCTACCACTTATGCTGGTATTGTTGATATCCTCGAAGATGAAGTCGATTGGCCAATGAGATCTGCCTACACTGGTTATGTTCCATCAACTGCTCAATATTCAGTTCAAAGTGTTTATTTACAAATGAGAGAAAGAAATCTTTGCAATCACAGAGACTATCAAAATCTTGGTGTAAATGGCGCCAACTCTGGTGGCACAGCTTCCAAGGTTATGTTTTCACTCAACCGTAATCAAACTCACGATAAACCAGCTCTCTTCTTTTTGGAATTGATTGGTAACGATGTATGCAGTGGTCATCATACTTTAGACACTCAAACCACAACAGAAGAATTTGAAAAGAATATTTTAACCATTTTACAATATCTCGACACTCAACTTCCAATGGGATCTCATGTAGTATTTGTTGGTTTAGCTCAAGGTGGCATTTTGTGGGATTCATTATGGAATCGTACACATCCAATCGGTACCACCTATGAAAATGTTTACAACTTTTTAAATTGTCTCCAAGTGTCTCCATGTTGGGGTTGGATGAATCCAAATGAAACCATTCGTGATGCTACTAGTCAAAGAGCCGTTGACTTGAGCGCTGTCTATGATGTCATTATTAAAAACTATAATTTCACTCACTTTGATATGCAATACTATGATTTCCCATTCGCCGCCATCAACCAAGAATGGCTTGCTCAAGGTGGTCAAACTTGGGAATTGATTGAACCAGTTGATGGTTTCCATCCAAATCAAATTACAAATTACCTCATGGGTAAATACTTTTTCGATCAATTATCTCAAGATCATCCAGATTGGTTAGGTGATATTAATCCAAACAATAATATTATTCAATCACTTTTTGGTAATCAAGGAGGTTATTAAAAAAATATCATAATAAAAAATACAAAACAAATCAAAACAACTAATAATAATAATTATTATTATTAATTTAATCCAACACCATCTCTAAAATTAAATAAACATTATTTGTTTAAATAATTTTTTAAATTTCCTAAAGATCTTGTTTAAAATTTATATTTACAATTGTGTTTTATTATTTATTTAATTATCTTCTTCTTCTTCATCACTATCATAGCCCCCAAGAAGAGAAGATAAATTTGTATTGGGTTGTGCTAAAGGTGCAGGTTTTGGTGGCTCTTGAGATTTTACGATTTTAACATTTGAAAGTATCGATGTTTTAGGTTTAGACGCTGTTGTTGTTGTTGTTTTAGTACTATTATTGTTAACACTGCTATTATTATCATTTGTTGATTTGCTATTAAATAAACTATTAAATTTATCATCTTGTTCATCATCTATTCTTTTAATTTTGGTATCTTCTTCGCTGTCTTGTTCTTCATCCTCATCTTCATCTTGGTCTTGACTATCATGATCTTTATTTTTACCAAATACTTGTTTAATTAAATCTTCATCTTCTTTTTCAAATTGGTCTTTGATTTCTTGTTGTTTTTTTAGATTATACTCCAAGAGGATATCAGTATCTGCAATTTCAGCCAATCTACTATTGTGTGCTTTCATTTCTTCTAAACCATCCAAAATCTCCATCTCTCGCTTTGACTGAAGAGTTCTATTCTCCAACGCCTTCATAGCATCGACCTCTTCCTCTGCTTCTTGATGTAGACGGGTATCTTTTTCATCTTGTGTCTCTTTCCAAGGTTCATAGTTTTTCGTTGCACCCGCTTCACATATATACTCTGAGTTTTTGGGATCTGTACGAATGGTCAGCTCGGCTGCACACTTTTTGCAACGTAGATAGAATCTGTAGATCTTTAAACCGAGATAACTCTCGCCTGCCACTGTCTCCTTTTTTGCATTGAATTTCGTTCCCCTGCCAATATATTCACCACAAGTGTTGCATCGAATGCTCATAGGCAGCATTGTCGTCACCTTGGTATAAGGTAGTTTCTTTACCTTTATCTTTGTGATTTTGCTCGGATCAAACTCGGGTGGGTAATATTTAGTCAATACTTTACGGTCACTCATCTTTTATTCTTACTATATATATTTATAGGTATAATATGCAAATGAATTTATTTTTTTAAAACACAAAAACATTTTTTCACTTTTTATTTTTCAACATCCTTTCATGATTTTTCCACAACAGGTAAAGATACAATAATTTAATGAATATGTTTATATTGAAGATTTTGTAAATTGACTAAATTAGGGGAAAAATAATGAATGGTCATATGGACTCAACGTTGAAAATAGGGTAATGATAAAAAAGATAGGTTCATGAATTAAGCTTGTTGAATATTTTGTGTGGACATCATTTTTGACATTCATCAAAATTCATTTCTAAATTCTCATCAATGTGGGAATTAAATTAAAAACTAAACTAAAAACCATGAGTTTTCATACATAATTAAAAATTTGGGTATCTTTGATCTTTTATACAAAGCTTTAGGCAGTTTTCTTTCAAAAATATTCTTTAATAAAAGATAAACGTATTAATTGATGTGGAAACATTTTTTTATTCAATTTTAATATGATTCTTTGGTTTAATAATGAGCAAAAAGAACACAGGTTTCGCTTTGGGCTATAGGTAAAGTAGTGTACTTTTCAATGGAAAAGTCATAGTTGCTGATGATGTAGACATCGGTTTTTTCAAAAATGTATACAGTCATGAGAACCCATCCTTGGTTAAAGAATACATTGATATCAGTGACACCTGGACCAACTACAACGGTACTGACAAGAGTAAGGCTATTATCTTTCCAGTTTACCTGTTGGATGAATACATTGGGACCTTGTAACTCATAGATAAAAGAGTTTGAATTAAAACCAACTAATTTGAATATTTGAGCAGGGGTATGGGATGGGGCAATTTGGGCTTTTTGAACAATGGATTTTGAGGATGGATCAACATCTACAGCAATGTATTGATTGTTGAGAACAGACACAACTAAATAATTACCTTGAGTATTTAAAACACCTTGAACTGATGAAACTTTTTGATTTAATAAGTTCCAGGTTGAGCTGTTAATCCGAGTAAAATTGTTAATAACCGATCTACAGTATTAGGAGTAAATACACAATAGAGACACTTACATTCTGTGATTATTAAGATTCAAAGAGTTCAAAGAGACAACAGTATCAACTTGACTGAGGAAATATACCATAGGTGGGTTCCAATAAGAGGTGAAGAAAGATGAGAGTTGACTTGTTTGGAGGTTGTTTGGTAAGGGAACAGTTTTAACTTTATAAATACTACCACTTGTATAATTAGAATTAACAACAGAGATACTATTTGAATCAAATGAGGCTACAAATTGAAGCTAATATATTTGATAGTGTTGTTTAAATATATTAGATCTCTGAATGATAAACGAATAGTGATTGCACTAAATACATACATCCTCTTGTGTTGTATCTCTATAAATGACAGAAAAGATATTCATTGATGCATTGAGAAATACAGTGGAGAAATCGCTAGAGTCGTCGAGATTAAAGCTTTGTAAAACATTTGTTGGTGTGGGAGTGATTGTGTTCAAATAGACTTGTGCCTGTAATATGAATTTATATTAGCATTTACGTGTATATGTGTTTAAACCAAAATATAAATAATAATCAAACCCGAAAAAGCATACATTTAATACACAAACCAAAACTGATAGGATTGTAATTATTGATTGATATGATTTCATTTTGAGATCTATAACGATTGTCGTAATCGAAAAAAGTATTTATTTGTTTTACAAATTTACTTGTTTGTGTTGAATGCAAGAAATGATTGTTGATTGTTTGGGTTTTATACTATTTCTGTTTTCCCAAATTGTTCCCATATGCAAATAAAAATAATTCGAATAGCCGGGAAAAATCTTTTATTGTCGGAAAAAAAACATTCCACACAAAATATCTGCCATCAATTGCACTACCTTAAAAAAAAAAAAAAAATTGAAAAATCATTATAAATATCTTTGTTTTTTTTGTGACGTCAGTTTATATGAGAAAAGTGGGATAAAAGATGGGTTCACCCAAAACGTTTTTATCTAATGGTCGTGGAATGGAAGGGAAGATGGTTCCCTTCCATAAACAAAAAAATAAACTTGCTTTTTCAGCAGGGCAAAGCAGAAAATTAGAGTCCTTTAAGATTTGGTAAATCACTATTAGTGATGACTATATAGTCTTTATCGAAAACTTTTTCTAGACATTCTACTTTTAGGTAATGTTTGTATCATATCAATATCAAACACTTTGATTATTATAATAAAAGGTATTTCTGGAGTTAAAATTGTCTGAAAAGAGTATATGAAGCCCTGATGCTGCTCTGTAAAGGGGATATACAAACTTTATAAAAAAGGGTAGATAGATGTCACCTGGTAAGCTCTTGATTTAATCAGCACAATATTTGTTTTCGTTTAATATTTATTGTGTTTATGATTTGATTGTTATAAACACACAATCAAATAGATTTAATAATAGGAATAGAGGACACTATTACGTGCGGTTGGGATTGGTAATGTTGTGCTTGAAATAAGAGAGAAATCAAGTGTACTAATAACATAGACATCGGTTTTGTTGGCAGAGTTGTAAACATTCATAAGAATCCATTCTTCATTATAGGTGATGTTGATATCTTGTGCATCGGCATTCACTTGTATAGTGCCAGCAAGAACAAGAGCATTGCCTCTGAATCCAACATATTGTACCAATACTTGAGATCCTTGTAATTCAAAGATATATGAAGCACCATCAAATGCTACCAATGCAAATACTTGTGCTGGTTTGTGACCTGTAATTTGAACTTTTTGAACAATAGTTTGGGTGGTTGGGTCAACATCCAAGACAAAATATTGGTTGTTGACAACAGATACAACTAAAAATGTGCCTTGTGTATTTAAAACACCTGAGACTGATTGAGTATTTTGATTAAATAATGACATTGATGAGCTAGAAATAGTCGTAATATTAATGAATGTTGGCACATACTGCATGCAATATAAACTTTAGATAATAAATAATTACATTTGATAACTAGTGAGATCTAAAGAATTTAAAGAAACTTGATTACCAACTTGTGTAAGGAAATAAACAGCCATTGGACTCCAATATTGACTGTATATTGATGAGATTTGGTTTGCATTCATATTATTTGGTAAGGGAATATCGGCAACATGATTAATTCCACCAGAGAGAGTATCGATATTTACAACTGAAATACTTTTTGAATCTAAAGAGCCAAGCATTTTAAGCTATTGATTGATTTAATTAGACTTTATGAAATTATTAAATTACATAGAAAGCTACATACAGTATAACCAGTCAAGGAAATAGCATCCAAAACTCTCATAGTTTCATTGAAATAGCAAAACTGGTAATTGGTTACATTGTTTAGATCAAATTGTCCAATAACATTTGTAACGGCAGTTGGGACCTCTGTGATAGAGAATAAAAAGTTTTGTGCCTATAGATGAAAAGAGTGTGAAACACTATGATTAATATTATTTGTAAGATACATTCTTCAATATGACAAACATACATTTAATGCACAAACTAATAATGATAGTAAGGTAAAAGTTGATAGAAATGATTTCATTTTATAATATAAATATAGAGAGATAGAGATAAATGTGTGTGTTTTAATAAAAGGTCAATGACGAAACACACTATTTATACTGTTTTAGCTTCTTGCATTTTTAACAATGATGGAATGCAGAAGGATGGAATCTGTCCTCAAAATCGAATTGGCTAAATAAAAAAAAAATACAAAAAAAAAAAACTGTGAAAGGGTGGGAAAGATTTTTTTTTTGACAGTGATTATTTTGGCAATTCGATTCATTCTATTAGTAAAATATAGGTTCGATGTCCTATATAAATGGATTTAATAACCAGAGTGGTGCTTCCATAGTGGGAAATAGGCTAGTATACATGTATATTCCTTGATGGAATACACTGGTAGAGGATAGGAATAGGTGATTATGTTGTTTATTTTTTATTACCATTTAAACGGTCTTTGATGAGTTGTTGAAGAGAGTCATTGTTAAAGTAGATATTAAACATTGCCAAAAGACTAGGACAGGCTTGTTTGATGGATGTTGTGTCTAAGACTTCGTCGAAAACAGATTCCTTTTCCATAGTGGAATAGAGTTCCTCTGAGAATTCTTGAAGGTCGGTAATGTTTAGTTTGGAAACCAATTGATTGTCTTGATCTTCGTTGAAATGATAACGACCTCCGAGTCTTTGTTGAATCAATTCTACCGGTGTTTTGCAATAGACATAAACAACGTTATAATCTTTTTCTTGTTGCTTTTGTTGTTGGATAAATTTATTAATCGATTCTATTTGGTTATTGCCCTTATCATAAATGATTGAACTAATGGGTGATCTGTGAACAAATAGTAAATTGTTTTTAAATGCTGCTTGATCTTTGCTCTTGTTGCTACTATTTAATAATGACTGATTTAAATTATCTTTGATGAGTTGGTCATAGAGTTTAGATTGATTCTTTATATCAAATGATGAGGATGGCTGTAAAATATCTTTTGCATTGTCTTTGGCCACATCGATAAATGGCTTAATGATACAATGGTATCCTGTATTACTGAGTCTTTCAAGCAGTTGACGTTTACCCGAACCTGAGGGACCTTCTAAAAACACAACCAAAGGTTTAGATTCTTTATTTGATCTTTCCAATTCACTCGACAGTGATTCCTTTGGTTTAAACCATTGTTTTTCTACATCGTCATGTTCTCTTTTTGTGTAGTATCTATAGCTAGTTGTTGTTGATATTGGCAAACATTTTGAAAATGGTTTACTAATTAAATTAATGCCAGTATTTGTCAGACAAGATATCATAATTATTTCTGTTTTTTTAGATTTGACCAAAGAAAAAAAAAGAAAAAAAAGAAGAAAAAAAAAAAAAAGAAAATTTGTAATAGAAATAACTCAATGATTACATCAACAGTGATATTAAAAACTATATTAAACCATTTTCTTCGATCTTTGTTAATATTTAATGGGAGTAAATCAGATTTATACTTTCCTTTTAAAAATGATAAAGCAGTCTTTTCAATTTCCACCATTGGGTTTTGTATCAATCACTTGAATAGAGTTTGTAAGCAATGGAGTAATGGTTTAATACAGTCTCTAGATTACCCTTCAATTGGATTGGATACCACAGATGCTATTTACCATTGTATAGATTTTATGAAAAAGAAATTCAATTTTAAAAACATTTTATTTCTTAATGATAGCTTGGAGATCATGGATCGGGAATCAAGGACACTATTCAAACAAGTGTATCTCAACAATCAATACAATATCACGATTCCTTTAGACCCAAATGATTCTTTTATTGACAATCTTTTATTTTCGAATCCCTCTGTTGTATCTTTACTAGATTTTCAAAATACCAACAATGCTTCGGTGATTAAAAAGTATAAATCAACAAATACAAGATTATCAATTGAAAAAAACAAAAAGGATGAAAAAAATCGACTTTTAGATTTATCAATATTGATAAACCATGAATTTGAAATTGAAAATATAAATTCCATTATCCTAAATCGGCCAATCATTGTAGATATGTTGATATCCAATAGTTTTGAAACTTTTTGTAATATCACAAATCTTGTCTTCCAATTTAGAGAAAAAGATAGTATAGATGAATCAACACTTGATGATTTATTCTCATACCTATATCATTTAAATTCATTGGATATTACAAATGTACCAAATATCTTGACCGTTCCCTCTTTGATAAACCATCAATCCCTTAGAAAACTTTCATTTATTAATAGGAATAATTTGAAAATATCAGACTTGGTTCACTATTTAAACCTAAACAAGAATCTAACGGAACTAGTCATTGATCATTCCATATATGACGCTAGTTCCCATAATCAGCAATTTGGCATCAAAAACACCACATTGAAGAAATTATGTTTAGCCCCTAGCACCCTATCGGGTGAGTTTCATCTCTTAAAATTTTGGACAGAAACATCTGCTATAGAACACTGTGAAATCAATCATCGATACTCAAATGCATCAGACTATATACACCATAAAAACATCTCAACTCTTTTGCTTGGATCTTCTTACTTGGCCAAGGTGAATCAACGCTCACCTTTTTCAATACATTTACAAATCTAACAACTTTGGCCATTTTCGATTACGGCTTCTATGATGCTAATTCTAATAATATTAGTTGGGGACGTGAATTGGCATCGAGTATCCCACACACCATCACTTCACTGTGTGTTTTATCGGAAAGCTTTTATTCAGAATGGTTTGAGACTCTAAGAGATTCTCTGTCATTTATAAAAACTATATCCATTGATATTTTATCTGATGATGAAATGGAAGCAAGTCTATTGTTGTCAAAGCTGTGTGAAATTAAAAATCTAACCAGAGTCTATGTGTACAACGGAATTGAGTATGATATTCCAAAAAAAGAATTTATGGATAAAATCTCGACTCAAACAAACATTAAAACTTTTCTAGTCTCCTAAGAGATGATTTGTTTGTAAACCTTTTGTTTAGATTTATTTAAATAAATAATATGGTGTAATTAATTAAAAAGAAAAAAGGTAATATTGTTGTCGTCGTTGTTTTTGTTGTTATATTTTATACCAATTTAATTGCCAATAGTAATATTTTCAATATTTTTAATATTATCTTTTTCAATAGTGGTACCATCAACAGCAATACTATTGAAATTGAATTTATCAGAGACACCCAAAGCTTCAACTATATTTTTAATTAAAACCAATATTGATTGATTTACCAAAATATTATTTGGCAACGAAGGATAAGAAATTGGGAAATAAGTCTATAAACAAGAGCTTAATATTAATATTTTTAGATCATTATGAAAAAGAAAAGAAAAGCACTTACCATTTTTGTATCTTTTTCAAAATCTAAATGTAAATAAAAAATTGAATAGCATAAAATAAATCGAATAATAAATGATCTTAAAAGATCATCAGATAAAAAGAAAGAAAAAGAAGGATGTAACGAACCGTTTGTCTTGGACTCGAATAATAATTTTCCAATTTCCAAACTTGTAGATTGAATCATTGTATTTACTTTGCTAAAGAGTTGAATTGATAATTTACTAATAGACGATATATCTAATAATGCACTAAGTGGATCATGTAAAAAGAATGTAAATAAATTTCCTGTTTTACTATTTAATTGAATTTCTATAATGATAATGTAATGATTAGTTTCTTTCTATTAAAAAAACAAATTCATTATAAATATAAAAGAATAGTTACTTGAAGGAGTTGATAATGGTGAGAGTAAAGATACAAATGGTTGATTAAAAGTTGAAAAATCTTTAAATATATCACTTTGTCTTGAATCTACAATTAAAAAGAATGGTTTTCTTGTAAATGGAACTAAATCTATAGGATAAAAAACTTCTGTTTGAACATGACTTGATTCTTGATTATATTTTATCAAATTATTTTCATTATTATTTGATGTTGTATTATTATTATTGTTTGATGTTGTTGAATTACTTGTATTATTATTATTGTTGTTGTTGTTGTTATTATTATTATTTGTATTATTTGTATTTGATTTTTGTGAGTGTTGAGGATTTAAAAGTAAACCTTTAGAGAAATAAGATTCTGTTTCTTGATTTATAATTCCATCTGCTGATATATACAATAATAATGCTCTATTATCTATTAATTCCTATATTTATATATTAATTTGTATTAATAACTAATCTTTTGAAAATATAAATATGTGTAAGATTCAATATATTTTACTTTAAATGAATTTGAAAGGAAAAGTATTAATTGAGAAATAGTTGGTCGATATAAAAGATGCTTGTGAGGATTCTTTTTCTTTAAACTATTATTACTATTTTGATTATTATTATTGTTATCTTTTTGATCTTTAAAATCAGAAATCTCATATTCAAGAGACTGAGTCATTCTAAACATATCTAAAGTAATTTCACTAAATTTAATCTATTATTTGTAAACAACAACCACAACAATAATTAGCATATATAAACAATCAAATAATATAGTAAAAAAGAAATAGTTACTTGATTTTGTTGATTTCCAACTAAAATAGCTTGTTGTAAAATTGGAGAGGATAAATCTGTAAAACTAGTATTGATACGATGTGGAGTAGAGGGATGTAAAGTGGAGGAATCTGTTAAACTTATACTTTGATCTGCTTGTAAAAATGAAAATATCTCTTGAAGAACAAGATTCCATTCTTGTGAATCATGGGGTTTGAATTTAGTGTATTCATTGACATGTTTCATGAGCTCTTCGACCAATTCGAACACTACTTTTTTTCTATTTAATAATAAACAAACGACAATAAATCTTGCATAATATCTCAATTGTTTAACCAACAAATCCATTAATCTTCCATCACTAGGACTAGAGTCTTTAAAATATCCTCTTAATCTAATAGCTTCATAAAATATAAATGATTCATTTAAATAATTTGTATCACTAGTTCTTAAACTATCATTTAAAACACACATTAATATCTAAATATATTGATAATAGTGATTCTATTATAACAAACACTTACTAATAATGATAATAAAGTTGGCCAATCTTTGATGCAATTTCACCAATTTCACTTCTCTTTAAACCATACTTTGATTTATCTTCTAAAATTGGTCTATATTGTTGTTGAAATTTCCACAACTTTGTATAGAGTTCAAATGTTTTTTGAAAGAATGGTTGCCATTGTCTTCCAAACTGAGGCAAATCTCTTAATCCAATAAATAGTCTTTGAGATTTTCTCAATAAATGTTCAAATGTTTTAACTACGTCTGCTGATTGTGAATTTGAATTATTAATATTCGTTGTTGTAGTTGTTGATGCTCCTGCTGTTGTTGTAGTTGTTGATGCAGATGGCGAGGTTGTTGTTGCTGCTAAAGTTGATGAACCATTGTTGCTATTGTTGTTATTATTTAAAGTACTCATTTTATTTCAGATATATTGTTAAATGACCAACTATCTCTATAATTCTGATTACCATTGAATATCGCTATCCTCCTAACTAATGTAACACACACACTATCTTTTGTCTTAAGAAAAAAAAAATGAAAAATTGATATCTCCCCCACACCTCAAAAATGAAAAAAAATGAATAAAAAAAAAAA